>JAUMHH010025482.1:0-10537 GCA_032359455.1 Chlamys rubida | reverse complement strand
TTACAACGTCATAGGGTAGAAAGTTGGAAAACATTGGTACGGTTTGTCGATTCTGTATTCAATAACATATACTGGATATCTTATAAATCAAACGCAGAAAAAACTGTGACGTCATCATTACGGTACCACCCGGTTAGGGTGGTGCTACAAGATGGTGCGGGGTGGTGCTATAGAATTACATAGGCGTGGGGACTATGAAAACATAATTTGCTGATTGTCTGGTTCCGGTTCATGCGTCCTTACATAGGACGTCTACAGTGTACATTCAGTGGTAAGCTGTACAAGGGGTCCGACCAGGAATGTTATCATGACGCATTACATTATCAAGAGAGTAACAGGTGCCCAAGGACAACTTCTATTTAGAGGTCTTCCATTTGGGTATTTTGATCGATCAGGTAAATATGTTTCCATTCGTTTCAGGTGCACATTTGTAATTTCTCTTACACATAACATGAAAATGGGAGGGAGTATGAGAAACAACTTGAGAGTGCATGGGTTTTGATAAGGAACGCAAGTATACGTGGTCAACAAAAATTGGCAAATTGGTTATAGAACCATATCCTGTCCTGATCTAGCCAATTAAATGTCTGAGAGTAATGCTTTACCCTGCATGAGCGATTTCTACCTAGAGGTGTCGTTCCTTGGAATCACTTGGGCATACGAACGACAAATCTGGGTACAAATTATGCACCTGGCTCATTTAAGTCAACGAAATCATGTTTAGCTGGCTTATATCTACAAAATGTACCGACGAGTTCAAAAGCAGATTTTTTGTTATAAAAACCGTATTCAGACAGACCAATTAGTAGTTTTGTGTACTTGATAGTAAAGATTAACGAAGAAATGCCGAAAACTTAATAACAAAAAGGGATCGAGTAACCGGTTACTAACATTCGTCCGGTTTTACAATCATGGTAAATATGATCATGCCAGTGTATTTAGCGATGATTTAGTAAGCGCGGAAATTATGATATTTTCCATACTGGAAACAGTTACACTTTTACAGGATTTTGATTACACAATATTCAATTATGCCATGAAACAATATTTAACAAGAAAAGGACGCTGCATCAACCCATATTGGATGACCTTACAACCACTTCTCCAAATACAATTTTGTTATATTTTGTTTTAAAATCTTGATGGTTGCCGTTCAATATGGGCAAACAAATCCCAAACAAATTCAGGCGTAAACATTTTCAAGACTATCTGGATGAGATTAGTCTATAGGGTACCTTATTCAAATTTCCATATCTAGGTTATCAAGATTATGGATTTGAAAACAGTTCGTCTTGATATTATTGTTAACGAATGTAACCCAATCTCCATGTGTAGTATTAGGAGACAGATTCACGTAAAATCTAATTAAAAAAGAGCAGCAAAAAAGAACACTTAATTAATTCACATTTAATGCATTTATTATTAAGCTATATTGGTATTAATTTGTCATTGAAAAACAGGAACGAAATAGACCACATACTTACTTCCCATAACCATCTTCATATCTTCACCTATAACATGACAATACATATTACGGTTAATGGAATCGAATGGAGGTTACATAAGAATAAGTGGTTGTACTCAACCTAATCTAAGACTTAGCTACTCTAAATCAATTCATGATACCCATTTTTTCATTTTACATTAACGTTGTCTAGTTAATTTATTTTTATTATTATATCAACTTCAGTTAATATTGTACCAAAACTACAATTTCATAAAAAAGATTATCTGCATAAAATACCTGTGTTGCTGTGTGTCTGAGTGTTTGATTTGTAAAGGTGTAATCACACGTGTGTGTCTTACTTTCTCTTTCTGTTATTCCTATATTGAATGTTAAACTGTCCTTTCACTTTCAAACAGGTCACATACCTATATGGAACGTAATCAACATAATGAGGGATACCTTCAACTGTGTGTACAACCATGGCTACATCGATCATGCTCGACTCACGGAGAACAAGACACTTTTTGCTGTCAGATTGAGGTATTTGGCAACGGAAGATTTCCACGCCAAGGCAGCCATCTTTTATCCGATATCCTTTGATTGCAAAACAGTTTTGAAATCAGTTGGGCAATCTTCGTTTGTAGACTCGGTTAATATGACCGAAAAAGAAACAGGAACGGTCTTTGTAAAACTGATGTCTAAGTTTATTCCTATATGCAACGATACCAAGAATCCAGTCCCTTTACCAGATTGGTTTGTGGGGAAATACTCCATACACAACTCGGCTCAGGGTGTAGACAAGTTAGGCAAAGAACCACCTATGATTGTACCCAATCAGGTGTTCTCACACAAACTACAGACCCGTCATAGTGACCTTGACAGCAATGGTCACATTGCCACCCAGGAGTACTTCCGGTTTTGTATGGAAGGCGCAATGGAAGCTTCCAAATCGGGGTTTTATCGCCAATTCGTGTCTGAAATTTGGCTGTTTCCTGTTTTGGAAGCGGATGTAACACTGCTGGGTCAAAGCTTTGAGAAAACGGAGTTGACGATCTTCACATGGCAATGTGAAAGTAACGCAGCAAAGATTTATTTTGTCATAATGGGAGAGAATGGCAGGATATCCGAGTGTTCATTCTTGTTCGGTGAAGAAAAGTTGAAACCAATATCATTTAAACTGTAAAGGATATCGTCATTGCCTTGCAAAGCTTACATTATGTTTTGTAACGTAGAATAGAAAGAGACGTCAGATGCACATACAAACATACTTGTTTTTACATTGATTCGCGAATTATTTCTCTACTTAACCCTATGTTGTTGTAAAAGTTATGCTGTATATATCGTTTCCTACCAACATTGACATTTTAACCTTATCAATGTACCTGTTTTATCTGAGGTTCTCTGAGTGAACAAAAGTCGTTTTGTGGTTATGACGGTGGGTGATGTGCTATTGAATGATAAGAAGTACGTTAATTTCGGAAAACCAAATCACGTTTTTGTACAAGCTTCATATTATAGTTAATACTCCTCTTGTTAGATGGTTAATTTAATTATATACAAACAATCACAATTATATATCTTAAATAATTAGTGTATGTTGATACGACACATATTTTTAGTTATAATTGATTGACAAGTGTTTAAATACAGAGAAAAAGACTCCCAAATTTAAGTAGATTGCATCTAATGCTTTAACTCGACATAATGATCCTAAATCTCTATTCATTTGCTAAGATCCTCTGATTTTATGTGATAATTGTGTATCAACATACCTGGACAACCGAGCTTAAATGTTTTACCAAAACTACCGACAGGCTTGAGGTTTTCATATTGCACAAAATGTATAGAACTTTGCGTATGAATATATAAATAAAACTTGACATAGTGTTTTAAATATATGGTTATAAATTATTTTGGAATAAACACGATAAAGGCAGAATGAAGACAATTCGATGGAGACAAACTGTGCCCCTCTTGTGACGCACTTGTTTTTTAATATAAGGCTGATTTTACTAAGGAGCTTTTGGACTGGTCAGGAAAACCTTGCCAAATCACTTCTGTTTAATACCAGCATTTACGCAATGTACAAATTACGGCTGATGGTAGGCTCGTGAGAGTCTGGTTGAAAGGACATATTATGTGGTGTTTTGCTGTGTTTACTGAATTCCTGTGATGAGAGACACCAAGGCACACCTGTGTTCTGGCTGGTATATATAAAAACATCAAGACGTCTCCAATTCGATTTTATCTTGTTTATGAACTACTCTCCGGTAATCAGAGCTCCAATTAAGGGTTTTCAGTAAAACGCACTGCTTTCTCTCACACGAATGATCTACTGATACCCTGGACTACAATCTACTTTAGCAATTTGAACGTGACTTTTGGCTTCCCCATCAATAAATGACGTTATATCACCTCTGTGTGGTTTATGTTACGTGTATCATTTTCTTCATAAAGATATGAAATGTCGGTATTTAACATGATACAAATCTTTCTCAATGCCACTTAAATCAATGGTGACCTACATAGTAATGATTAAGGCATCTTCTCAGGTGTTATAAAAAGTCCGATTTAAACTTATTCTTCGGAGAACACACAAAGCTCAAGTGGAACCTTACGTTGATGAGACCAGCAACAGCAGCAGGAACACAAGAGACAGTTAAAGACACATTAAACAAAAAACAATGCATACTATTTTTACAAGGGTATGATTTTGAATAAAGCGTTGTTCCAAGTTGCGCACCGTATTTATCACACTTGGTCGACATCTGAACGTCACAAGTCCCAAAACAAAGTATAAATGCTTCGTTTTTGTACCAAACAATAGTGTACATTGTACAGAAACAAAGTCTAAATGCTTTTTTTGTACCACACAATAGTTTAACTCGGTACAGACACCACGTATAAGTGCTTCATTTGTTTACCACATAAAAGTGTACCATGGTACAGACCACATAAAAGTGTACCATGGTACAGACCTCATAAACGTGTACCATGGTACAGACACGAATTATAACTGCTTCGTTTGTGTACTACATAAAGGTGTAACGCGGTACAGAAACGAAGTATAAATGCTTGAAAAGTGCCCGACAACTTTCGGCCTTAGTATGATTATGTCTGTTCCAAACCGTAGTGGATGACGTTTATCATCCGTACAATACACAACTATTTATCTGTCATAGTTAACCTATGTTTGATACCATGTAAACTGAATAGAATACGAACGTGACATTTATACATAAATTAACATAGGGACAATCTGTAATTTTTACCAACAATATGTATTCAGTATATCAGGAGTTAAACGTGTCTTGTACGTGTGTACTAAGGGCAGGTACGTAATTAACACGAGCTTATGACTCGCGGTGGCAATGTGGTTTGTTAGTCGTCTACAGTGAAGATACAAGGAATGCTAATATGATGCATTACATCATCAAGAGTATCACTGGTGCACAAGGACAACTTCTTTTTAGAGGTCTTCCAGGTAAATATGTTTCATTCGCTTCAAGTTCATATTCTTAATTACCCCCATTATGTTATACGCAAATGGGTAACATGATATTATTTTCAATCATGTGCAATATACAAATACATATCAGTCGTAAAATAAATTATTAAAAAAAAATAAAAAATTAATGAGAAAATATTTTATATATATTTTATGCATATTTTTGCCTTTGCTAATAGCTTACTATTTTTATCATTCATCAGTTCTACCAAATTGAACGTTCAATATTCAACCTTTGCAGTATTCATTAAATACGATGAATAATTTTAAATCATACAGACATTCAGTAAACAAAATTTTCTTATTCCTATTCAATATTCTTTAAACCGTCAACATAATTTAGAAATGAACTAAAAGGTGATACATTTTCTCTTTGTCTTAAGCCGATATCACAAGGAAAACATTGATTCCTAATAACTAAATTGACCATCACTTGTTATATTTTATATATAACAGTATGTACTTTATTCATATATCTGACTATTCTAAAGGGTGGATTGCACCCCAAAAATTGACAAATTACTTTGTATACTTCCTTTATATGTTGTACCTGATATTTATCATGACAAAATATATACATTGTATAATGGCTATTGAGGTTAGAGTCTGAGTTAGGGGGAGGCAAGAAGAGTAGACTTGGTTGTAATCAAATGTCTTTTTTAATATATGAAAGGTCGTCTACTTGCCTTCTTTTATTCATAAAGCAAATCACGGCGTTTAATTTACGATATTCAATTATTGTTCGATTTATTTTTCTTTTCTAAATAAAGTCCTGAAGCAAAATACTTTCGAGTGTATATTGATGTGTAAGAATTATAATAGATTTAATAAAAAATATTTCCAATTGTGCATTTGAATTGTTTGTTAGTATTTTGGAGTATCATATTTAATGTTGACAGATTTCATAACCCTTTACTTATATATATAACGAACCATTACAGTTCACATTTCTATATGGAACGTGATCAGCACAACGAGGGATACATTCAACTGTGTGTACAACCACGGCTACATCGATCATGCTCGACTCACGGAGAAAAAGACACTTTTTGTTGTCAGAGTAGAGTATTTGGCAACGGAAGATTTCCACGTCAAGGCAGCATTGTTCAATCCGATATCCTTTGATTGCACGACAGGAATGAAATCAACTGGGAAAAGTTCGTTTGTATATATTCAGTCGCCATGACGGAAACAGAAACAGGAATCCTTTTTGAAAAAAACAATATCTAAGTTTGTTCTTATATGCAACGATACCAAGAAATTTGTCCCTTTACCAGATTGTTTTTTCGGAAAATTCTCCATGCACAACTCGGCTCAGGATGTAGACAAGTTAGGCAAAGAACCGCCTATGATTGTACCCAAGCAGTTGTTCTAACACAGATTGCAGACCTGTTAGAGTGACCTTGACAGCAATGGTCACATTGCCACCCAGGAGTACTTCCGGTTTTGTATGGAATGCGCCATGGATGCTGTTTCCTGTTTTGGAGGCGGATGTTACTTTTTCTGGGCCAAAGTAATGAGGGAATGGAGTTGACGATCCTCACATGGCAGTGTGAAAGTAATGCTGCCAGGATGTTTTTTTTGTCATTATGGGGAGGAAAGGCCGGATATTCGAGTGTTCAAAGTCAATATCAGTCAAACTGTTATGGCTTTAAAAATGCTATTTGCGTCATGTTCAATGCCAAATACAGAAAAGGACATCCTAATGAACTTGCACTATCAACTGATAGCTACCACTAGGCAGTGTAGCATGATCCCCACCACCCCTGTGATACTCATATGTTTATCTACTACATCAGATAAAAGGATAATAATCCTGCTTCTGTGATACTGATATGTTTGTGTAATATCAATATTAGGATGATTTTATTTTAAGAAATTGAATTCCTCAGCAGATTTCCATGTGTCATAAATCCTACCGAGGTATGCATATGTACATATAGAGTTAAAACAATATTTTAGGATCATGCTTCACTTTACAGTAGCTATTACTGCAATGTGAAAATAGGTCTAAAACACAATGTTTTCATCACAGACTCTGAACAAAACAGCTTTTATTGTGCAGGGTCATTCCTGCACAAGAGCTATTTAGCCAAAAGACAATCAGAGTTGGGTATAACTACATGGCAATGTGTATAAACATTAGTATCTATATATTGTATATTGTTTGTATTCGTAGCCTGTGATACAGTTGATCTCCTGTTGCATTGATACACGAATTCTACTGAAATCTGTGATAATTGACCTTTTTGTGACAACCTAGAACACTATACTGTGATATTTTTATTGCAATGGATACTTTATTTGTGACTTTGACCTTGGATACATGATCTAGTGGCAATTTTTGTATTTGACATTTACTTTGAATACATTTTGAGATGTATTTCACAGATGACCTTGACCTTGGATACATGGTTTAGTGGCAATGTATCTCTGACCTTTACTTAGAATACAAGATTTCACGGAAGACCTTGACCTTGGATACACGGTTAGGTGGCAATGCATCTCTGACCTTTACTTTGAATACAAGATTTCACGGATGACCTTGACCTTGGATACATGGTTTAGTGGCAATGTATCTCTGACCTTTACTTTGAATACAAGATTTCACGGAAAACCGTGACCTTCGATACATGGTTTAGTGGCAATGTATCTCTGACCTTTACTTTGAACACAAGATTTCACGGATGACCTTGACCTTGGATACATGATATGATGGTAATTTTATCCATGACCTTGACTTTGGATACATGGTCTAATTGGTATGTATCTGACCACGACTTTGAATACATGATTTATTGGCAATTAATCTTTGACATTGACCTTGGATACATGATCTGTTGGCAATATGTCTATGACCTTAACTTTGGATACAAGATTTGTTGGCAATATATCTATGACCTTAACTTTGGATACAAGATCTTGTTGTAAGGTATGTCCATGATAACCTTTATCATATAGGATTAATTGACAATGTATATTATATTCATTGGAAATAATTCAATGTGTATGTTGAGAATTGTACAGGTTATATTGTACATGGATGTGTAAGTTATTTATGTAATTGTGACAAACAACATATGTGTGTACGTGTGTGTGACCATGTATTTATATGGGATTTTTATCAGGCTAGCTATATCACTGTGATACATAATAACCATTAGTATTTTACATCAGTCTTTTACATGAAATGAGCATAACTGTTTGTGTGATATCAATAAAGTTATTAAATTTGGATGTTACTATCTTTCTTTTTGTTGTTTTTATCTCTGTAATCTGATCTGTATTGTAACCAGATGGTATGTTCTCAACAAAACAATTACAAAGGAAATAATACTTCTGGTTAGGGAATGACAGTACTACAAACGTAAATCATAGGATTGTAACACTTCGCTGTAGAACCGTAGGAGGAGACACGATTTGCTACATCATGATTGGATGTAACTTGATATCTTTTCCCTTTTTAAGATAATAAATTAATCCTATAATTCTCACAGGGTTGCAGACAAATTGAATAACGCGCTAATTGATTAATTTATCTGCAATCCTGTGAGAGTTATAATTTAAGTTTTTCTTATATTTCCAACCTGTTATCGCATTTTAAAGTCAGATTTTGCGCTGTCTGTCAATGGGACTTGTTTCTGTGACGTCACGAGTATACGCGACTGTTCCTGGCAAAACAAAAGTTCGTGGAAATAAACACAAATTTATCAATTTAATTTCAACAATTTAATCAACATATTCCACCGTGAGGCTATTCAACTTTTATACAACATAACTTCATAAATTGTTGCGAGTTAAATTGATCATCGGTCAAAACGACGTCATTTAGTCACGACGTCACGAACATGTTCTTCATATCACTACATCAATGGGATTTGATATCTTTCTATTTTGTTTGGTAAGGTTATATATTGGCTATATAGTGGCAATACAGAGCAAATGGAAATATTGTATGATAACCCCACTAACTTGATCACGCACACGCAATTGATATACACGTTAGGATTTTGAAGAAATAGCAAAACGAAGCAAATATTTGTCATTTTTATACTGACTAATTACATACATTACGTGTAATTAATAATCCCACATGACGATAGTTATGGTCACCTCACTGACAAAATGAGACAAATATGACGTCTTCGATTTCTCGATAAGCATTATATTTTTTCAGTGGTGACATTAGTTACACATCATCTTTTCAGATCCTGTACACGATCTTTGAATAACGCAGCAAATGTTTTCGACATGTCAGTTTTCCTCACCGTGGTTAGCCTGTTGATGATAGACACACGATCCTGTATTTGATAGACATCTTGCTGGCCACCACATGCGCTGCAAGAGGTGCTTAAAGGCGTGTAGAATTTGGTCGCACTGCTCATCGTTTTAGGTAATATTATAACTAGAAATAAGCATAAGCTATAGTTTGTTGATGTAAAACATTAAAGTAAAACATTTGCTGGACTATATGACCAGTTTGTCCAGTGAGGACTCATCAGTGTTATTAAGATAAAGAAATGAAACCATGGTCAAAAGTGTTTCGAAACATATGCAGAAAGGAAACGTGTCTACACAACTATATTAAGTATCTCTGCCGACTTAGCTGTCTTCTTTGTTCCTGCTGCTGTTTCTTCTCTAAGTACCGATGGTATTCCTGAATGTTGACACTTTTTTATTCATTCACTAAGCGTGTTCAACCTTTTCATTTAAAACCCTTTTCCTCCTGAACGGCTGCTACGATTTTAAACATTTTGTTTATTTAAAACATAACTTTACCGGGGGTACTAAATATTGTTTAAACGAAGGCTGCCCCATAGTTGCAGTCGGACGGGATCAATAGGACAAATAGAGGTAGTCTTGTAAAATACTACTTATTCAGCATGGGAGAAGGGATGGGAACGGAAATTCGTCGCGAGTTATACCAGGGTAAAGGATTTAAAGTTGTACGAGCGATTGATGTGACCCATATTGTTTTTCTTATTCACAAGAAGTGATTTACAGGTTTGAAGGTGTCATTAAACTCTGTGGGCTTGAAAGTATGTCAAGTGAATTGATTTGAACAAACTTGACAACCCTTCATCTCAACATGCTCGTTTTATACAGAATTTTTTTTTAAAGAAAAACGTTGACGTTGGCCGACAACGGACGTGACATCATGGCGTAACTTAACGTGCTCTATTGGTAGTTGACCTTAAAACTAACGAAATACGTGAATAGGATGTTAGCAAGGAAGAGGTTGGAATATAAGAGTATCGAATAATACATACAAAATTAAATAGTAATTTAGGTAAGAAGGCTTGCAGATATATTCAACGTATTTGTTTCCAATGGAGATTTTAAATAAATTGGCACCAGTTTGATTTTACCCCTTATTGAATGTTGAATTGTGAGAAATTGTCCTAACGAAAAGAAAGTCTAACCGTTATTTAAGAAGAAAGATGGAATCTTGGCTAAATTTCAGTAGATTTAGAAAACATAGCATTAACTGTGCAAATATCAGACAAGAGATATTGTGGTGAATTAGCAATATCAAACTTTGGTAAAATCGTTAGTATTAATGATTACATAGTAGACTAGTA
>JAUMHH010025471.1:0-10538 GCA_032359455.1 Chlamys rubida | reverse complement strand
TTCTTTGGGGGGGGGGGGGCTTTGACGTGCTCGCAACACCCTGTGTCATATGCCTTTGGTAAGTTTCTTCACGTTACAAATGATGTAGTTAGAAAGTAATACATATTTAGCTTGATATACACATTTGCCAACCTGTTGTACGATGTTATATCTACGGTGATGTATATCATATAATTACATGTGTATATCAATATACAGTGTACATGCCGTTGACAAACTCAGATCACGTTAACAGATTTGTTAACGAGATATGTCTCCAGGTAGATCATTACAACATTAAAATATTAATCACCTGTGCGTGTTACGTTCATCTTTAAGGCATCCCTTACACAATCACACGTGACTAGAATAAGTTAAGTTTGTTCTACCCGCATCAATTGAAAATCTCGATATTTATGATGTACAAAACATGAATACATTTCATAATTAACAGTGGAAAGAAAATCAATTCGTTAACATTCATTCCACAGCGGCCGAGTGGTTATGGCGTCTGACCGCACTATGAGTACTGGTCCTCAACCACTGGGTCGTCACAGGTTCGAGGCCAGTGCGACAGTCGCCAGATATATACCTTCCGCAGGTCGATAGTTTTTCTTCGGGAACTCCGGTTTTCCTCCGCAACCAAAACCTGGCTCGTCCTTAAATAACCAAAGATGTTAATAGGATGTTCAGCACAAACAAACCAAATATTTCAATATTCGAACTGACAGAAGGATATTATCATAATTACAATTTTAAGTGAAACTGTTCATTGCATAGTCATATACTCATTTCTGTGGTGTTGGGTTAAGTAAAACTTTGTTTTCATTTGGTTTCAGAGCAACAGGAACCGCAGTGAGCCAGCATGTTCTTTGCAAGGATACCCTATTAAAGAAGGCCACAGTAAAAATCAGCTAATATTTGTTTCCGCCTTTTGAAGAACCACCTCATAGACATTGGCTTATTAGCATTGGCGTTGACGATGCTCCTGCTTTTAGAGGAACACTTTTGTTAGAGTACCGAATCAATATCGACCTATACGTGATTATGATCCAACCAATGGATGAAGGCAAACATGACATCATCTAATATGAACATCGGTCGCCTTAGATTTATACAAGTCTAGATACACATTAGTACACATTTAACAAAGTGACATTTTACTTAAATGTTTAAACGAGAATATAAATGAAACCTATTTCAGTCTTATCTAGTACTTGCTGTATTGGCGATGAAATTAAATGTGACGTGAATTCATCTTAAGTGTCATCTTCGAAATCACTACCCATACCTTCTAATCACCCTTGGAATATGTAAGGACAAAATGAAAGGCTCGCAGTAAGATATTTGATTAGTTTTAGGTCTAAAAACAGTAAACAATTGTTAGCCGTACACCTGTACTTTATAGATTACAGAGGAGCTTCACCCAAAACCTGTCCATTTTACCGTAACGCTGCGCCTGATTCCTTTGATCTTCAACAAAGACATCAGACTGGCCTTTTTGTTTGTTCCGTAAAAGATCTTGCAATTTTGTCATTATATAGTCCAAGGGTCTAGAGTAGATATGCATATCGAGAGCGAATCCTTTGAAGTTTCGAAGATGCTGAATTGCATACCTGTAATGTATGTATTCAACGTGCGCTAATTACACGATTCTGGTGCAAGAACCACTCAGGAACATCAATTTGTTCAATAATGCTGATTCAGTGCTCATGTGTGTATCATGGATGATTCAAGACTAATAGCGAATGATGGCACCATTTGATCAACACGAATGTCCGTGAGCTCTATTAGCATATCATTTCAATAATTCAAATTAATCCAACACGTTCTGATATCCGTTTTCAGTGTATACAGTAAAGTAGCGCCATTTCGCAACACATATTCCTAGTTGTCAATGCACCTGAGCATGTGAACATGTTTCAAATCTGACAAGCGACTTTCATTTTTCACGAAAAGGGAGTTTAGGGTTTTCGCATGCTAGAATCGGCTCAGTACCTCTCATTTTGTGAGAACTTTTCAACTTTAGGGGTCCGAAACCATACTTTGCGTAAAGTACTTTCCCATCGGGGGATGTTTCTGCTCATGGATATTGGGGATTGTCGAAAAGTCCACATGTATGCATATATCTATTGGATTTCTTTCTCTTTCCGTGCATCTCCGATTAGAATACAATGGTATTACATGTATACATATGCAAAGTATAAACTCATTGTATTTGGATACTGTATTGTTGGTAATATTCACGAGAGTTTTAATTTCGCAAATTTCGCGAATGCATAATAATTCGCGAAATTCATACTTCGTGAGAACGTGACCAGAACATTCAGGTGTCCGTTATGGCTATTTCGTCTAAGCAACAGCATGTTGAAAACAGTACGTGTAAGTGACAATTTTTTTATAGATAATTAAAAATATGATTAAAATGTGTCAACTTGCAATTTATCGAAGGAGAAATTAAATTTCGTTTACGTACAAAGCAACAATAAAGGATTCACATGTACAAAGACTAGGAGGAAAATGCGATAGTTGTTGGCATAACGTCTTCAGTTTCGAACCCGAGCTAAAGCCGCCGGCATCGTCACAGCTGAACCTCATGGTGTGTTGGCCTTCTTAGTACGAGTTCCTGGAGAGTGATTAATTAACGACAGCTATAAAGAAGAACGACATAGGATCACTGATTGGGGAGGGATTGTTTACCGAGAAGAAAAGAAGATAATTTTTATTGTTAAAATACCGTTTAATCGCAACGGTCTTTATTGGGCGGTGTGGCTTTATTATCGGCTGTCTGCGAACGTATTATTCGCTGTTTTGATCGCAATTGGCATCACAGCGCAACTAGACACGGGTCAGCTATTGTTTGTATTCTATTGTCAAGAACCAATAAAACGGTAAACAATTTCCGGATTTTAGCACCTAATTCCGGTGATGAATGGATTAGTGTATCGTGTTATTGTGTTTGTTATATTTCCGAGTCATGCAATGCTTATCTTCCACTCAATAAACTATACAGTTCAACTACAGGTTTGATTAATTTACTGACATATACATATTAGATGACACCCATTCTTTCCTACATTTTCATTATGACACGTCATAATCACGTGGAGTTTTCATGATTTCTAATATTGACTCGGTAATGCTATTTTTAGTACCGGCATGTTAATATTCATGACGTCATTTCAAATGTGCTGTCACAATGCTCTCTGCCACGTGCAGTACATTCCTCCAAACAATTTGCATACGTTCCATCATTTTCAAATATCAAAACAATATTTAGCATTTAATATTACAATTAAGTACTTTGATGTTGGTGAATTGTGGTTATATAAACCTTAGACAGTGGTATTAACCGACTTCGTCTCGATTAATATCACTTTCTCAGTTCTATATTATTCAATTATAGCCTTTGGCTGCGTCCTCGGTCATTGTATCCTTTCCCGGGTTGATAAATCCACATATCGACCGAAGTTAAAGGCTAAAATTGTTTTGTTATTTTCAAAACAGTAATGTAAGCAATCTGAAAAAAACTACAGAAGCGGGACGGTGCGTTCGTTTGAAGACTCGCCATACTTTTATTTTTAGAAAAACACAGTCCTTCAACAAAAATCACGCGCTCCAAGTCAATATCGGTTTTTATCGGTGGACACGTGATACACTTCTGGCCAATCACTTGTCGGTAATCATTCACCTCAACAAAAGCCCATATCTGATAAACATCATTGCGCCAGTTTATATCATATGAATGCAGGTGACTCGTCTATAATATATCAGATTGGGCTTCGCCGAAAAGGAAGGGAAGTAAGAAAATGAGATTCCGACGAGGGTAGAAAATCAATGTTGTTCCCCTCCATTTCCATTAAGTAGAAGTATATAATTATAAGAAACCACCAAATATACAGGGGAGCCCACATTAG
Source organism: Chlamys rubida (assembly GCA_032359455.1). Classification (NCBI taxonomy): domain Eukaryota; kingdom Metazoa; phylum Mollusca; class Bivalvia; order Pectinida; family Pectinidae; genus Chlamys; species Chlamys rubida. Next base: position 6,642 of record JAUMHH010025471.1, on the reverse strand, counting down.
TCGCCTCTTCTGACATGCAGTGTGATACAGCAGGTAAATTCTGTCTATGAACCTACACTGGTGTTAGCTACTGTATTTGAGATTTATCGACATTTGGTGAAGTGGCTAAACAAATCCCTATATCTTTAATTTTCCACAGATCGTTTGTAACAAACAAAACCCCCAAAAATATATACAGATACGACGTTTTTCACTTCTTGATTGCCACCGAAACATTATACAAAATGTATCGGTACTAAAAATAGAATTGCTATATTTTTAATTTCTAAATCTTTGACATTGAACAGAATCCGGTTGAGCTTGTGTGATAAGCAGAAAACGGGAATGTTATTTTATTTTTTGGGTATTTATTTCTTCTATGTATCACTTTTGATTGATCAGAGAACGTTTTACGAACAATCTCGTCATTTCATCATGGTTTCAGAAATATCCGTCACTAACGTTCTAGCTCTTCGTGTCATGATTGGAGGAGAGCTCTTCAGCTGGTAAAGATGTACCAGAATATATTGTTTTTCATTTTCAGATTTATGTGACCCTTTTATGTGATAAAATTTGATTACGTGCTTTTAGTTTGGTACTAATTGAACATTTATCTCATAACTTCGCGTGACACAGTTGCAGAATAAAGGCATATTGAATATACTGGAATTAGATTGTTAACCGGAGTACAACTGAAGCTGGCACAAACAGGATTGGTGTTCAGTCTTAACGCAAGAATTGATGAGTATCAAAAGTGTCATAAATCCATAGGACCTTTGGTAGGGGGTTCCCAATCACGTAGAAACTTGGGATACGATACTTTCTTTTTCGGTGATAATTATTATTGCTTTTATTAATATATGTGATTATCTCCCTTTGCTTGTAATATAATGTGTTATTGTTATTTTACATATGTTTGTCGCAATAATAGCTCTCAAGAGCTAACGTTTTTTGTGTACATGTATACGACTTTAAATAATGTTTCTTGGATCTTGTATCTTGTATCTTGTATGAATACTTTGAAATTATATGTATGAATCCGGGAAACAACCCCATCTCCGGTTTTGAATCACAGATTATCCTTCTTACCGTTTATTTTGGTACAGTTCTTAGCTTTAGTATGGTACGTATATGTTTCTCACAATTAATCTTAAATTCCACCTACAACATATATTATTATTATGATTATTTTAAATTCTAAAACTCTCGTGATATTTTAACTGACGAACCAGCGTGTTCTCCCTGCAGTAGGGATTCTATTGAAAACGTTAATGGTAAAGAAACTTGACTGAAGTGGCAGTAAATCGAAGATCGATACACACATGTGTATAAATGTGGAAATAAACCACGAAACCATAAGTATTTAAACACTGATTTACGAAAACATGCGATGTGTTCCGAAGTATATATTGCTGTTCTAATGGGCGAGTATGCAGAATAAAAGTACGACCGGAAGAGTCTTAACTGCATGAAAGGATGTCCTGGTCTTCAGTTTTAGAGATGGAAAATCATTAAACCAACGACTTGATAAAATTGAAGAATCTTTCAATATATCTTCGGAATTAATGTTTGCTCTGCCATAAAAAAGGACATTTGGTGGGACGTTAGCGGCCGTAAGTGACCGGTGAAGTCCGTTATTGACCCCATAATGACCACTGTCCAGCTGACTGGTCAGTGATGACTGGCGATAATGACCAATATCGATACTGTCCGGAAATGTGATTTCTGAGATAAGTTTCGTCCTAATGAAAGCATGCTCTCGTCAAAACCCACAGCAAATACGTCGTTATTTTGAGTCAATCCCATTTAACGATTGATGCATTCATAAAAACGTAGTTTAGTTGGGGGTTTTATTCATTTATATACGAGATTTTGAAGAAAAGAAACAATTTGTAAAAAGTTAATTATGAGTAAAGAAGAGTAATCATTGTAAATATCTTTTTTGGACGAGTGAATCCATACTTTTCCAAGTGTTTGATATTCACACTTCCACCGGGATGACTTTTCTCTCTTACCCAAGGATAAAGATGAGGAAATTCTCCAGTCATACATAACTACTACATGCATGTAGCGGAACTGGACTGGGTCGATCGCCTGCGACCAGGTAGCTGAATATATTGGTTAGAGCGACGTCCGTCTAGAGTTTGGACGGTCCCGGGCTCGAAACCCGGACTGGCCGTGCATTTTCCCGCTCCCACTACATTTGTCGCCCATCAAACTATACCCACGGAAGAAGGTGGTATATGGTATCATGTGTCTTCGGGGTCGAAGACTTTGTTAAAGGAGGAAGGAATATAGCCGGACTGGACTAGATCGATCGTCTGCGACCAGGCATAGCTCAATGGGTTAGCGCGTCAGTCGAAAGTTCGGAGGGTCCCGGGTTCGAACACCGGACTGGCCTTGCATTTACCCGCTCCTACTACATGTATATGACGTCACATTAACACTCCATTGGCTACACGTAAACAATAGCCGACCAGGGACGATAGCTCATTGGATTTCCTGGAATCCATGCAATCAAAGGTTATGTTTCCTGAAATCACAAATTTAGTTTGAGTCGGGGGAAAAATAATCTTTCCCACTATTGGACTAAGATAGAAAAAATATCAACCCTCGGGGAAGTGTACTACTCTTGAAGTTCTTGCCCTCAGCAAATCTTCATGATAGACATTTAAGAAGCTTACCCCTTTGGTTGAGATTTTCCTGTCCCCACTCCCCCAACCCACCCAACCCCAAATGCGAGGAAATATTCTATTTCGTTATAAAACAACAAACTTACGCCAGACTTCTATTACTTTATAAGTACAAATACCGTGTCCTCACCAATAACCCAATCATACAATAATACACAATACCCTTACACATATACCTTATAAATACTGAATTTTTTACTTTTGGCAAGGACCCGGATGACGCTTGACGGTAAATAATGCCGTAAAGTAGTCCGTTGTTGTAAACATTGTGGTATCGCGATCGTGTGACTACAATTAATCTCAAACCAAAAGGGGTGAACATTTTAATTCTTCTGTAGTCATGTGTGAATTACAATGAAACTTGTCTTATCCGACACTACCGATTTTGGGAACTACAGTAAAAAACTCAGGTCTTATTTTCAGCCCAAAACAAATCAGAAACTGTGAAGCAGTCAGCGATTAGCCACAACCCACATTTCCTGGCTAAACTGATACAAGTCTAGACATATTAAATGCCCATTTTCGAGATAATGTGTCAGTTTCCATTTTTAAATGTAAATGAAGTCTAAATGGAACGTTTTATTGTTTTCCGGTAATGAAAAATTCTACCGTATACGCTAAGTGACCGATTCTTGTCAACGACAACTTAGCGGTCGGGAGTATAAAACGTTTCTATCTGACACAGAACCATCTCCATGTCGTCGATATTATCTGCTGTATGTAGGAATAAAAGTTAATTGGCACGCGAGTCTTTTAACGCTATGTAAAATCGTTCGATACACTATTTAAACTCTTAATAAGAAGTGTTTCAAGGACACCTTACCATAAACTCGTACATAACTCTCTCGCTTTTAGAGAACAGTTTATCATGAAATGTCGTCAAAGCGTTGACTCACTATTTGTTTGTTTGTTTGTGCTTAACGTCCTATTTACAGCTAATGTCATGTAAAGACGTGCCAGGTTTGAGTGGTGGAGGAAAGCCGGAGTACCCGTAGACAAAAATCGGCCTGCAGCGACTACCTGGCGACTGCAACACGTAGGCTCGAACCCGCGACCCAGTGGTGGAGGGCTAGTGGTAGCAGAATGTCAGACGCCTTTACCGCTTGGCCACCGCGGCCCCTCTATTGAAACGTGATTAAACATTGTCTGTAATCGCCTGGTACTATATTGTATTGTTGACTAAATTAGAGCAATTCTAAAGATAAAAACAGTGCAATTTCAAACGATGTTATCTTGAACGGATTTTACGTATAACATACCACTATTTAGCGTTACGACCATTGAATCAGTAGGTGTATATATACACGTTGTATGTGTATTTCGCTCAAATGATGAATCAGAAAGTACCGTAATTTTAAGTTTTAAGTCATATGACCTTGACAGTGACATCAAACAGTGACTTTGAACAGTGACCTTGGCTATTGACCTTTATTAAATAGTTATATTTAAAGTGATATTGAACATTGATATTGAACATTGACCTTGAACAGTGACCTTGAACATGAACCTTGAACATATTGATCTTAGTTCAGTAATAACATTTACAACGATCTTGAACAATAACATAGAACAATGACCATGAACATTGACATTGAACATTGACTTTGAACAATGACCCTGACTTGAACTTGGATCCCAAGTAAGTTGTAACATTTACAGCGATCTTGAAAAATAACATCGAAAACTTACCTACATTAAGCAGCAACCTTAAATAGATCTTGATCAGTGACCTTGAAAAATGACCTTGAAAAATGACCTTGAACATTGACCTTTATTAAGGAGTTACATTTACAGCGATCTTGCGTTATGACATTGAACACTGATCTACATTGAACAGCAAACTTTACAAAGATCTTGAACAGTGACTTTGAACATTGACCTTAATTTTGTACTAACATTTCGGCGATATTGAACAATAAAATCGAAGGCTGACCTACATTAAACAGCAAATTGTAAAGAGATTAACAGTAATCCATTGTGTTAGTGACGAGATTAACAGTAATCCATTGTGTTAGTGACGGGATTAACGAGGATCCATTGTGTAAGTGACTGGATTAACAAGAATTCATTGTGTTAGTGACTGGATTAACAATGATACATTGTGTTAGTGACTAGATTAACAATGATACGTTGTGTTATAGTGACTGGATTAACAATGATACATTGTGTCAGTGACTGGATTAACAATGATACATTGTGTTAGTGACTGGATTAACAATGATACATTGTGTCAGTGACTGGATTAACAATGATACATTGTGTCACTGACTGGATTAACAATGATACATTGTGTTAGTGACTGGATTAACAATGATACATTGTGTGAGTGACTGGATTAACAAGGATACATTGTGTCAGTGACTGGATTAACAAGGATCCATCATGTTAGTGACTGGATTAACAATGATACATTGTGTCAGTGACTGGATTAACAATGATACATTGTGTCAGTGACTGGATTAACAAGGATCCATTGTTATAGTGACTGGATTAACAATGATACATTGTGTCAGTGACTGGATTAACAATGATACATTGTTATAGTGAATGGATTAACAATGATACATTGTGTTAGTGACTAGATTAACAATGATACATTGTGTTAGTGACTGGATTAACAAGGATTCATCATGTTAGTGACTGGATTAACAAGGATTCATCATGTTAGTGACTGGTTTAACAATGATACATTGTGTCAGTGACTGGATTAACAAGAATACATTGGGGTAGTGACTGTATTAACAATAATACATTGTGCTAGTGACTGGATTTACAAGAATTCGTTGTGTGAGTGACTCCGTATTACATAACTCATCTTTGGATTTTATACGAGAAAGGTTATTCGTTTATTCCGATGGGAAACGCATTTTACACACAGAGACTGTTGTTCCTCTGATGTGTATGTATTGAAGCACTCACTCGCCTCGAATGTATAATAATAATCCTGTTACGGGATTGCTCAATACAATCAAGTAGAAACTATGTATAAATGAGATTTTTAACACCGCAATTGGATTTAACTAAAAGCAAACTCGCGTATACCATGTCTCTTGAAAATCAAACATCGATATTCAAAATGTATAACTGTATTGATGATTGCATGAGCTAAAATTAAAATCTGTTTGTTTTATGCCGTATTTCAATAACGTTAGGTATTAAATAAAAATTTACAACAGCGCAACCGAGTTATGTGTTTCGATGTGTCTATATTTGAATTAATTCTTCCTCATTAAGTTTAATTATGGCGGATTTCAGCCCTACTGTATATGATATTGAATCAAACTTCAGAAACATATCTTATATTTTTGTAAAAATAATAAAGTTTCGATATAATGCCCTTGTTTCATTTGCCACCTCGGTTACCGCCAACATATTCCCAGGTCCCTTGATTTCCTAAGATTTCCACTTAACTTTCCCTTTATTTATCCCTAAACCCCTTTATAACGTCAAAATATCTCTGGACAGCTGTTGACGGTATTGCGAAGTTTATTTCTCTGGACAGATGTTGGCGGTAAAGCGAAGTTCATCTCTATGGACAGATGTTGACATTTAAGCGAAGTTTATCTCTCGGCAGTATAGCGAAGTTCTTCTCTCCAGACAGATAATGGCAGTAAAGCGAAGTTTATCTCTCTGGACAGATGTTAGCAGTATAGCGAAGTTTATCTATCTGGACAGATGTTAGCAGTATAGCGAAGTTTATCTATCTGGACAGATGTTAGCCGTATAGCGAAGTTTATCTATCTGGACAGATGTTAGTAGTATAGCGAAGTTTATCTACCTGTGGACAGATGTTAGCAGTATAGCGAAGTTTATCTATTACGACAGATGTTAGCCGTATAGCGAAGTTTATCTATCTGTGGACAGATGTTAGTAGTATAGCGAAGTTTATCTACCTGGACAGATGTTAGCAGTATAGCGAAGTTTATCTATCTGGACAGATGTTAGCCGTATAGCGAAGTTTATCTATCTG
>JAUMHH010025460.1:0-10538 GCA_032359455.1 Chlamys rubida | reverse complement strand
TTTTGCATCTTCGTAATCCATATTTAAATTCATGTCAATTTTGATAAAAACAAAACCGGGAACGCTTTAGTAACAAAAACGTTCGGATGTGTTCAAACAAACTTAAGACATCAGGGTCTGCTACAAAAGTACATTTTTAATAGCTTACAGTTAAATTACACGTAACCAGATGTTATCTTTACCATACAGACATCTATAGCGATATACAACAAACACCCTATATTACACATGTCAAGGAGATGTTTCACAACAAAACCGCATGTTATTGAGACATGTAAAGTTACTCCAGATCTGTCGTATATCACACATTCCTGACCGACATATACAGTATCAAATAAATCACTCATTTATCGGTAATTTAAGCTCATCATTTTTTTTCTGCATTTAAATACTGAAATAATTAACTCGCATACGATTGAAATCATCCGACAGTTTTTATATGTATAAATGTTTAGGTGTCAATCACATAAAGTACGGACTAAATGTTGTACAGATCAGATCAACAGTCAATCAGGATGTTATCTGATCGTAATCCTTCATGAGATGATGGACTAAACCTGTACGCTAAATTCCCGTCTTAAAGAAGTACTAGGCCGAGTAAACGGCAACAACACCGTCACTAATTTGGAACCCGGCCAGACATGTACCCGGATTGTGTTTCAGTGTCTCTGAAATGTCTGTATCGGTTGTCTTAGGTGTGAAAAAGACAACCATCCTCAATTAAAATGTTAAACTTCGAATCCCTCAAAGTTATAAATCTTCCTATCTTCTCCGGTGCATGAAATATACATGGGAAATAGGACAAATGACTGAATTAGTTGATTGGGTATAAGAGCCACTATATTTAGTAGCTGCTTAAAAGAAATAAATTGTGATATTAGTTTTAAGAAATAACTTTGAATTATCAACATTGATAAGAAGATAGTCGTATTGTTTGTTAAGAATGACAAAAAGACTGAAAAGTAGACGGCGACTATTTAAAAAACAGTAATTATTTGGTTTAATTTTCGAGCAATTTATAAAGGTAAATGTATAAAAGTGTTAAATATATATATTTAAACCGTTAAATGTCTTTCCATTTTCACGTATATATCTTTCGTGTTACTCTACGAGACATGTCTTTAGAGGGAAAGGGAGCTTCTGTATATTGCTACAGCAAGTTGAGTACTGTTAGTGAGTATGGAAAGATAGGTTAAATTCAGTCTTTGGGACAGGCGTCTAAGTTTCAGTATGCATTTCTTATCACACATATTCCATAGTCTTAGATAGAAATGTCCTTTCTTTGCTTATATTGTAGTTGCGCAGTTCAAACTAACTAAGTCAACACAGACAGAACGATAGTTTTTTCAATGTTTAAATACAAATAATTCGATCAAACATTGATATTCGAACATGTTCATCCTCAACTTTGAAACATTTTCACATAATTGCAAAAATCTCTCCATGCAATAATGTAATTGAATAATATAAAATTTGTAATAGTATAACATAACAAACTGATATGAGAGGCTGTCATGGAATTTGTTTCCAAATTGATATATCTTCCGATACATGGACACGCCCGTAGGTAAGTAAAATTTCGTTGTTAGACTTCCCATGTTGTCCCGACCCAATCTCCCGAGGATCCAGACACATCTCAGATTCTGCAGCAATATAAGCTGTAGAAGCGAATTTGTCTCTGCATAATCATGGCGAGTATAATTATCCATGTTAATGAGGCATTATTAGTACTCTCAGCCTTCAAAATAGTTTTTTTCTCAATGGTCAAGTAGACAGCAACTTATATAGTAATTGCTGAAAAGGGACATACACTGTGTGTCTTTGACATGTACCTAATTTTATATGATTCAGTTCTTTCCACTCTAACGAATATGATGACAACGGATATAAAGCCCATTAACGCCAAAACAAAATCTCCCGCTTCTTGATTTCAGGCGAGAAAAAAATGTTTACATTAATTAGGAAAGATTGCATAAGATAACATCACAATTAATATGTTCAATGGTCTCAAACATAATGTATTAAAGAGAAAATAGACATATATTCTTCAGACGATTGTCTAAGACTTACTTTTTACATCTAATTAATGCATTCATTGCATTTATGAATTTAATATGATAAATGCTGGAACTTCACAAACGAAATATAACCTTTTACTCCCTTCTTTACAAGGATAAATTAGTCTTCAAAATAACATATTATGAACATCTGACCTACCCGTGTTTTTTGTAAATGTTCAAGCTATTTTCTTATGATAATTCACAATTTGATTAACAAAAAAGTCTCATGTTTTATTTTCTGAAACAGATTTTCCTTAAAAGTTTTCTTTTTTTTTTATAAAAATAGAACACTTTCTAATAGGACGGTTGTCAAAATAGAAACTTGCTTTTTATCGAAAATGTTTCGGTTCAGCAACTTTTAAGCCAATTTCTACTTTGTTGATAGTAACACATTAATCTATTCTTTGGATGTATGTAATTACATTTTTTATTATTTTATACCGTTCATTTTTTCGGCCATTTGGTTATATATTTGTCGAAAGTTAAAATAGGGTTGGGAACACGTGCCCTGGAGTACGGATTTCACAATGTGTTGTATGTGAAATATAAATCTTGTAAAACGATATGAAGAGCCTTTTATGGATTGCAAAAGCACCGCTTTCGCTTTCTAAAACTTCTATAAATTTCTAAAATAAAATACGAGAGAAGCAGACTTAATTCCTTTATAATTACAACTGACAGCTCTTAAGTATGATTTTAGCCATATATGCTCGAGAATGTGTCGTACATACTGTACACTGTAAAAACTTTTTAATTATATTTTGTAATATTAAACTGACACATCTTATGGCAGAACTGTTCGGATTGAATTTCTTTTTCTTTTACAACAAAATAGTCTCAAAATCGTTATAAAATTATCTACAGGGATTGCGCCAAGTTTATGTCATCCGTCTCTCTCATATTGTAAAGTGGAAATTAAATATGGTCGGAAGGTATTGGGTTGTGATTGGCTGATACGACCGGGACACATGACACCAACCAGCTTGCACCTTGTTAAGGGGTGAAAAATGGCATGTTTGACCTTTATATAACCTCATAGGAAAAAAAATACAAATTAAATATTCTTATCAATATCTGGTGTACGGCCAAGAGGAGTGGTAAAAACTAGTACAACACCAGATGGTTCGCTATTATGGTTTATGACGTCTCTGCTGATTCATGTCTGTCATTCAATCACTGATCTCGCACAGGAATATTTGGCACCAGACTAAATGAGAACATTGTTTTAATTCTACATAGAAATGATTCTGACAGTAAACGGAATCCTATGTTGTTGTTTGATTACTTTGGTATCGTTGGAGTGTTGTTCCTATAGAATACAAAGAAAGCAGTTCTTTTCAAACCCTGTTAAATAAACGACCTATGTGTGTTATATCGGGCGATCCTGCAAAGTTGGGGTTTAATTTTCTGCTTCCTTTGCATATGTAGCGTTTTAAGTAAGCAAATTTGATCAGCGGTATTTTATTCCAATTAAAACAGCAAATGTACTGTTATCGTCGAAAATTAAGGCATTCACCAAAGTTCTCCAGATTTAACAATCGTTAAGTTAATCTTTATTTTTGCTGATTTACTTTGCCGATCTCCGCTTTTGGTCACAGCTTTTAAGGAGGGCTTATTTACGTTCGTAAATGTCTATCCTGCAATTATTTGAGAATTTATTGGCTGAATACACTAACAAAAAGGAACTTAAGTATCCAATATTGTTCATCATTAAAATACCGGGTAGATCCAGTGTCCCCCTTTCTGGCGTAATAAATGGGGTTGTTTGCAAATATACGTAGAAACGTTCAAATAAATCACTATATGTTTTTGCGACATTGCAATTAAATTTCATGACATTGCATATTTCTTTATATTTCGTCATGTCATCCATAAAGAAGTAGAGCATATCTATTTTCATATATCTTAACCGCAAAAACCTTTATTTAAATTGTCTGCATTCGTTCAAACTTGGAGACTGAAGTTTTATCTATTACAGACGACAAACGTTCGTAGTAATTACTCATTTGCATAACTTTCGAAGCGTTTACAAACATTTTATTAAACGTCATGAAAAGCCTTAACCATTTGATAATATTCACAAACAAGAATATTCTTAATATTTTTTCTTGTTCAAGCTCGTCAATTGTAAGATTTGAATAATCTACCACGCTCAGTTATCATAAGTTCTTTGATCAAACAGAGGTATGAAGGACTGATCCTACCTAAAGCAGGTACCTTGACAATATCATAATGGTGGGATGTAAAAACACGAAAATAAATGCATGAAAATCCTATTGCATCATTCTTTTGAAACATATTTATTACATAAACATTTTATTATGTCCATTTCGTTAAGTCAGAATCTTACACCGACAGCATCGGTCACGTGTAATAAAGGACATGCCACACCTTATCGTTGATCAGCTGCCTGTGTTGATGAGACGGGTATTGTCTTGTCCCATTCTTTGTTTCCTGTTCTCATGGTTAGAACAGGGGTTACACGTCGCACTGACGGGCCGGGTTGCAGTCAGGCTGAAAACCTTGTCATAAATACACACAGGATATGAATGGAAACACTAATGTGAACAAATTAGGATTTAATGGATAAAAAATTTAATATGAAGTGTGCTGCCTGTGAAAAACACGAACAACCTATGTTCATACAAACCCCTTATTTATCGCCTGGAAACTTCTGCCTGATTTCGCCCAGACATAGCTCGTTATTGGGTAAGATACCAGGTCGACCGTACACCCGCGGCACCTTGTCAATGATACAATTGTTCTCGCTTCACACTCCGAGAGTCCCAGTTCCACTCAAAAATATATGTTTATTGATAATAAGCCATTCTGTACACGATACAGATCCTGGCAGGGTAGCTTTTACATGTACATGTATGCTGCTTAACGTCATGTTAGCTTAATGAAGACATTAACATAAGTTCTTTTTTTTATTTTTTTTAAATTTTTCTTTACTGCATCGTGTATTGTATAATTTTAGCTTTATTTTTGTGTTTTTACAGATGTCAGTGGTTTGGAACCTTTAAACATGTTAGGGTTTTTTTTCGTTTTAGAATATGTGTATTTTGCCTATGTCACAAAGCTTTAATGATTAAATATATAATAAATAAAATATAAATGTATTAAGCATATTTCATAGGCACATTATTGTTTGAATAATTGTAAAAAATTATCATGGGTAAAACGTATATAAAAAGCCTGTACGATATATAGCTTCAATAAATATAAATAAAATTGTCATTAAGCGTATGTCCCTTGATACAACGACAACCAGGTCACCAGTATTTTAGACTTTAAACTTTAATGAGGAATTAATCTCGTCAACATATCGTTTACTGAAAACGAACTAGAAATTGTCCAGCAGACGTCCAATTTTCTTTTACTAAGTGTAAGTTCTTTATTTCCGTAAGCTTTATAACCCATTATACTCCATATTTTCCTAACTCCTGAACGGCAAATTAAACAAAAGGTTTGAATTATCATATATTTTAATTTGACACATTTTCGTTATTAAATTGGTATATCGCCAATGACCTGGTGGCACCAGTCTAGAGGATGCGAACACCGGTCAGACGTTTGCATTTTTCCATCCTGTTTCACACTGAAGAAGTGTATTTCAATACATGTACCTTCCTTTCTATTATTACAGATGTGTGTCATCGTTTGTATGGTTAAGTTTGAACACCTTCTTTAAATGCACATTTGAGAGCTCAATATATTTATTTCATATACTATTTATGTGAACAACCTTCAGTTCCCATGCTAGTTATTAAAGGGGGTTCTCTAGCGTGTGTACTCCAGTTTACTTACCAAATGTATTACACCCTGGTAAACTAGCAGCCTACTCGGTAAGTGTATACTGCTGAGTATTCACAGAGAAAACTTTCCCTAACGTCACCAGCCAATCAGCCACGACTTCCTGTCGAAACTGCTGTTCCGCTACGTGGCGCCTTGATCGACAGGCTGAACCTTGTATTACGTGGAAGTCACTTGATCTAAATTCTCTCTGATATGCAAGAAAGTTTTTTCCCTCTTTTTGAAGGAGAATTACCAAACAGAGGCCTATATACAAATATTTTTAAACAACATTTTTTTCGTGGAATGTTACATTTTGGTGTATTTTTTGTGGCCCCCCTCACAGGAGTGCACATACTATCCACACCTCGCTGACAAACATAACCAAGAATACACAACCCACACTTCACTGATCAGCCTAACTACCGAGAGCTGTATGCACCGCCTGCTTCATATCGTATAACCAACAATTTCAATTCCCTTCAAACAGAAATCTAGGTCATATATATATGCAGCTATAATGTTAAAAAACAAGATTGTATCCATCGTGTGCTTAAACTATCTCCCTCTACGTAATTTGCATTGGCATGCAGGAAGTCATGCGCAAACAGTTTTCTATTTTTTCATGGCTGCAGGACTCTTATGCCATTGTGTTTGTATCTATATGAATGACAGCTCAGACGGAAGACTAAGAATCAGAGAGGACACGCATGCGCAAGCCTCCTTTCAATCACGACACAGAGAGGACCCGGACTGACACGATGACATTAAAATCAGAACGATGGAAGACTAGAAGGGCACCTTGTCGAACTGAAATAGATGTAGCGATTATATATCTTATAAATCAGATCTTTACACAAAAAGGCTCTAAAATGTATCTGACAAAGTGGAAGCAATTTCAGTCTGATATAGTTACGATAGAGAGCACATGTTAGTCGGGTAGTCTAACATAATGCTATGCCTGTTGATATGTCCTTGTGTGTAATTTCTCTTTCTTTCAGCTTCTGTGCTTCAATACGTGTACGATACAGCTGTCAAATCTACTGATACAAATAATCTAATCGTTCCTCTCCACACAGCTTTCCAACACAACATTTAAATCTGCTGACTTTGTGTCGTCATTAGCACGAATTTGAAAAAGCTTCGGGAAAAAATGTACCTCAGGGCCCGTATTCATGAAACCGTTCTCATGCTCAAGCATGGACTCTGCGCTCAAACCAGCTTTATTATGGCTGATGTCAAACGATCAAAAAGTCATTATAAACATTGAAAACAGTATCCATCTTTAAGTTTCTTTAACATGTTTTCAAATCATTGACAAAATAAGATTTTTGTTTTTAGAAATTAGGTTTCAGCACAAACTCCATGCTTGAGCATGAGAACGGTTTCATGAATACGGGCTCAGGTCTGGAGACAATATAAAAGCGTTATAGAGGCTTTTAAGTCAAATAACAACCTGAAAATCGAGTCGATACTGAAAATGTATATCTCCTAACGAAACTTTACGTAGTTGATAATGGCATGACATGAAGCCAACATCCAGTGTGGTAAGTTTCATCTTTTGGGAAAGCCGGTGATAGAAATAGATATGACCGAAAAAGCGCAATATCCGGGCCTTTCAGTGAGAACATGTACAGTACCACGCTGTCGACCGACAATGTCTGTTATGAGTCTGAATTCACACATAACGCATTCTTGAATTTATACAATACATCGCAAGCAAGAAATTAAAGTAATTAAAGTATCATAATATATACCACTAATCAGATATTTCTGTTCAAAGTTGGATTTGAATAAAAATGAACAGTTTCAATTAGAGCATTCACCCACAAGGATAATTTCAAACCGCAGAAAGTACGATATAAATAGGTTTAAACATAATATAGATTACCCATTGATAACGATGTTTGAGATGTTGTTGGAAGAGGATTTTAATTCAGAATAAATGCATGTACTTGTATTCCAAAGAGGCTAGGTGAATAAAGCGATAATTTACTTTCTCTTCTCGGCTGGAAAGACATTTTTCTTAGCTAGAAAATTGCCGACAGCTACCGCTATGACGTACGGTTGTACAGTTAAGGATTTCTTCATTATTGATTAAAAACGCCAACAAAACATTGTCCCTTGTCAATTTCTCTACATGAATTGTTCATAAGAAGTATCAAACTATATTATCATGAAGAATTGTGTGACAAGAATATCAAAAAAACTCACTTCACTAAATTGTCCCCTTAAAGACTAAAGCTCTAGTTCAGATCTGGACACTATATGAAAGGAATTTGAATCATTTATGTAGCTCTTCCTCACTCAAGTTACCGACATGTACATGTATGAATTTATATTGTTGATTTTATTGGTCTTGAATTATAAGATGTATCCTAGGAGGAAGTAAGCAAACCCCAGCCCGAACAAAACTTCTGGTGGTGTAATTTCCATTTCGTTTATGTACTCGCTAGGCTATTGCGCAGGTGGAAATGTTTGGGGCGCCACCTCATTTAACCAAGTTCTATTACACCAAAATTAGGAGTACTAATAGCCGACAAGCGTTTATAATGCAGTAAAATCTCGTCACACTGCATTTATCTATTTTCTTCTTCCTTTTATTAAGCGTCAAGCTATAAAAATATATGAAAGATGATTGTTAAATTATTCATCTTAAAAACTTCAATAAACGCATTTATTGACATGACATCTTCCTTTTAAAATTATTTTATCGTAATTTTCCCATGACCTGCAAATTGTTGTTTGGTTTATGGGGACCAATGAAATTCCCGCACTTTTCAAAAGCTCTGGAAGGGTTTATAAATATAACTAAAATAGTCTTATATATAATTGATAGCCAAATCGAACTGTCAGATCTGTAGCAATATAATTATAAATTCTTGTTTTTCTTGATATATGTTCTAAATATTTATATTGTATAACTCGTTTCCTGTTGATGCATTTTAACCTTTATTTGACGCTGTTATTTTTTGTCCTATTTTATTTTATTTCGGTCCATACTGTTTTTCGACGTCGAGCAGTAATGTTTAATCCTGTTTTTATAGCACTTAACAAAAACAGAAACTGACACATATAAACATTACAACATAGTACGCATGTCCAGGTGGCTTGCACACACATGGGTCGTTAGGTGGATACCATTTTACCCAAATAGGTCGACTCGTTTAGGAGATGTTTATAAAAAGCCTAGCGTGGTTAATACTAGATGATTTATATAACGTTTACATGACATTTGTTATGTATCCGCGGGGATTTGCACGTGAAGACACGCGGTAATAATCTGTCCCGCCCAGCCAATCATATCGACAAATGACGCAGGCCGACCTGTAAGGGGAGGGGTGGGGATGGCGTGAGACCATTGCGGGTATCAGCGGTCACAAACTACTGGATTACGTGTTGACTCTAAAGGTGACGAATGGATAGATTTGTCATGTCACGGCTAGGGTGTTATCACCTTCGGAACATGACAAGCCAATCCGAGAGGAAAAAACTGGATCGTATTTCGTGTCGCCGGTTGACCGATGGTCGCTGCATGTGTCCGTTAGATGATAGGGGTGTTTGGGGGTGATTATCTTGTTCGATAGGGTTACCATCAGTCATCAGGGATATGTTAGTAACATAACCTTGGAATTCAAACGTGCTTTAATAGAACCATCGAGAACACAAACATCACGACATATATCAAACTTTAGGGTCACGTTAGGACATATCGTTAGCTTTCGAACATAATATCGTTAATACACCAACGGTTGTATTCTTATAGAACATGGTCGTCCTTCCATCTATTTTAATAACGTTCTTAACGTTTTATCTTTTTCAACAATGTTTCGTCTTATATTTTTACTCAGAAACATTTACGATAGTCGGGTACCACTGACTTAACCTTTACTTGGGGGGTTGGCACGGTGGGTTTGAATGTTGGTTGCAATACATACAGAGGCAAACAACTCCCCTGTAGAAGAACTCTTAATACAAAATTATGGTTGTTAGATTTTCTTAATGCAAACAACTGATTTCCCTAATTACAAAACTACACTTACAAACTCTTGCTTAAGACATTTTTGACAGCTTTTTCAGGTGTTTTTAAATTCAGGAAAGATGTTCTGATCATTTATAGCGTATCGGGGAATGATTCCAATCCAGTGTTGTTTTGAATCTTTCAAAGTTCAAGATGCTTTGTCTGTTTAAAATTCTCTACTGTACGATAGAAATCTATTGAATATTTAAAACATGGTTCACATTTAGGTACAAAAGGTAAATATTTCAAACTTCTTTCCACCACTTTATTATAATGAGGCAACATCTTTCAAAGCGTTTATGAAAATGTCCTGAAATTCTTTCAAGGTTGATTTTACATTTTCCACATTCTTCCAAAGGATTTCTTTTGGAAGTTTATGATGCTTTGTTAAATCAACATGTTGATGCCTTTCTAGTGCAGAATGTTACAATACGATCACTTAGTCCGATGAGAGTACATCACAATACCGGAGATCTTTGTTTACTACTACACAGTGTATGTCAAATAGGGATTCATTAGTGGCATTTACTCCGGTAGCTTCCTTCGTGAGTTGGATACGGGATAGTTTGGTTTAGTATTGTTTAGCGTCCTATCAACAGCTATGGTCATTTAAGGACGGCCTCCCCTGTGTGCAAGATGCATGCGTGTAGTGTATGCATGTG
>JAUMHH010025448.1:0-24778 GCA_032359455.1 Chlamys rubida | reverse complement strand
GACCAAAACTACCATCATGGAAAACAAATTCTTAGAATATTTCATTGAAAGTTGAAAAGTTACCATTCTCCCTGCTCGGTCTTTGTAGTCAGATGACCGTTTAGGCCCATGGGCCTCTTGTTTATTACTTCGTCATGTGACCAGTATCATCCGATCAGACACGTGCACGCTGTTATGAAGACGAGGTATGCTTATAAGTGCACCATGTAGATTCAGTAGCATTGTAGCAATTTAAAGACAGCGTTTACTCACAGACGAGCTGGTTCGTCGTACAGGACACGTTTATATGGTTTAGTCTCAGGATTTTTGTGCGCGTTCTTGACATCCGGTGGTTCCTGAATCTTTTGTATTTTATATATCGACTTTGACGATATGCTGTTTTTTGGTTTTTTTATGCTGTTGTATCTTTTAAACTTAATCATCATCTACCTCTTCGTCATCACCAATTCAAACTCAAACACACATTCGCTCAGCATTCCGTGTGTCGTTATAGCTGGTCAGTATGTTACATAGATTTTAGTTATCAAATCTAAGCCTGGGACATATATAACTCGGATAATGATCGCTTTCACACTGTCCATATCATGTCTTTATTTGGATACTGTAATTAGAATGTATTGTTTCCGTAGCGCTCAGTCGGCGCAGTAGCAGGGGGCCACATAGCCAGACCGAGGCTCGACAGGGCCATACGTCACTGTCTGATCCAAATTATGTATAACGCCAGAAAGAAAAATGACCTCTGCAGGAAGTAAAGGTCAGCAGTACTAGGCTTATCTTAACAAAGGTATTATATAAAGAACCGTTTGTTAAATAATTTGTTAATCATTACAATTAGACTGGACGAGGTAGCACAGTATAACAAATTACTTGTCTGGAATATCTATTTTGAACTTAACACTAAACTATCTATACATATTTTCAAAAGAAAATTACCCACATATATATAAGTATTACCAAACCAGGTTTTAATATAGACACAATTTTATGGTACAAACTCTTTGGAAGACGCTATACTAAGACGTGAAATGGAAAATTATAAGATAACAACACAGAATGAAACCACGAATACCACAAAAGAGTCAACAATGAAAAAAACACAAAACAATCTTGTCTTTCCAATTAGGGGTTTGTGTTTTAGCTCATAGAAAATCAACTGTTCTCGTAAAAGACCACTTGAGTATGAGCAGCATACAACCGAATTAGGCCGTGTACACCAAGCTAAAAAACAGGCTATCTTGTGTTGTTCTTTAAAGTTACGTTTAATCTTACGTGTACATAAGGGCAGACGTAGACTTACACGTAAATTCAGACGTAACTTCACGTTACGACTTTTAGTGAAACTTGTTTTAGACGTAAGTTACGCCGACGTCTACGTTTACGTGTAGACGTACGACATTTAGTGACACTGGGTCCTGCCTGGCAACATAGCTTTGGTACACTTTTTGTAGTTTTACAGAAGTGCTACACAATGCATCTTGTAATGTTGAAACTATTGACTCGAAGTTATAAATATACGCTGACGTTGGAAACGATCACACCCTCTTTTTTAGATCTTCACCCAAACATGAGCCACACACATGTGAACATACTCATGATATAAATCTAACAACTGAAAATACATGGTTTCCAAAGTTTGAGCCAAGAAACAGGTTTATGTGTTTAAAACAAACTGAAACTTTAATGATTTCGTCAATACACAAGGTAAACGCTTCTAAATTTACACATACATTAACTCTACTAAATACTTGAGATCTGGAAAGTTTTAACTCAGTTGATGGTTATATTTCAAATTTACACAAAAATTGAAATTTGCGCTTATCACTGATTAAGCTAATAACCCTTTGAACAACTGAGCCCAGAAATCTATGTCTGCAAATGGAGTAAAGTATAGCTACCGTTGTTCTTTACTATCTATAACCAGACCTAGACTGGCACTGGAAACTGATGGAAGGTCGCGATGAACAGAGAATGTTTAAAGGTTAAGGTGAAGGTCCAATCTCAGGCGAAACCAAAAGCCTGCAGCAATAGTTCTAGTAAACACGACAGTGAAACTGGGAATGCAAAGGATGAGAAACGAACTGACGATGCAACCAGTAAGCTTTGTTACAAACATTGCCTATGAAGATCGGGTCTTTAAAAAAGTGAGAAGAGATGGAAAGGAATGTACTGGAATACTGAATATTTAGATGAGATGCGAAAAAGAAGCAAAAAAGACATGATTTAATGGTAGAAGTAGGGGTTGGGATAGGGTTGGTGTGGGGATGCAACTAATACAACGAATACTGTGGATTGGTTTGGTTTAATTTTGTTTAACGTCCTATTAACAGCTAATGTCATTTAAGGACGTGTTTCCATGTGTGTAGTGTATGCATGCTTGCGTGTGTGTATGCAAGAGACAGGATATATATGTTGGTGTTCTTGCCTCCTTGTAATAGTGCGGATCTGATGCCGACTTTATAGTGCTATCTCACGGAAATACCATGCCGAAGGCACCCAGCACAGCATTGCGCCCAGTCACATTATACTGACAACGGGTGAACCAGTTGTTGCAATTCCCCTAATTGCTGAACGTAAAGCGGGGAATAACAACTACCATTTTTAAGGACTTTGGTATGTCCCGGCCTGGAGACAGAACCCATTGCCTTCCTCACCTGGGCGAACTCTCAACATTAAAACCAAAAGTGAGGTATTGCCAAGCAAGGCGCTAGGAAATAAAAGGTAGTTAGAAGTAGAAAGAAAGCTAAAGATCCCAAATGTTGCAATTGGTGCAGCAGATTTATTTAGGTCACTTTTGTGTCACCAAATAGATATAGAGGACACCAAAGCAAATCCCCAATTCTGCAGGGGGTTCCTACATTAGTCTCCTCCTACGATACATGCAGTGGGTAACAGCAGGTGTATTCTTTTCCCGATCCCCCACCTGCAGGAGTGGAATACTGTGAAACTGTTCAAGATACTCTCAGAAGTGTAGAATAAACTAGGCGACTCTTTCATACAACACATTTGGGTTAAGTCGTATGGAGCGATTGATGTGAATCCGATAATTTCCTCTGCTTTGAGGAGATATCGGACCAAAACTAATATACTGACCACTTAACAGTACAGTACCTAGGATAGCTATAATCTTTTCATTCGCCTGATTGCTTGCGAGTTTTGTTTTGTAGTATCCTTCATTGGAAAGACGGGCGTCAAATCCATAACTGTTGTTCGGTCGTGCACACATTGGTATCAATCTTATATATTTTGGACAAATCTAGGAAAAATAAGAGCACACAATTATGAGCATCGCAACAGAACGTAAATACATTGCGTAGTAGATCATGGGAAAAAATGAATTTCAAAACGATGTTTGTGTTTTGGACTTTGAAGATGCCTTAAAATGTTTTAAAGATAGACTATTTGGTAGTTTATGGATAATGAGGACCTCACGACATATTCCATTCAAACTAGTCATTGTAATCAAGGCCATATATGACAACAACAGTGATGTGATTGGATGGTTTTATATCGAGTCTCGTGTAGTGTCGACGGCGATGTAAGCTGATCCAGCTTCTCGAGAGTGAAGGAGGGGTAAAGCATGTCCAGATTTATGTTTTTTTTCTCTCTCATTTTTCAAAAATAAACGGCAACCTCATAAAAATGTCGATAATGCTATTCAATCTATTGGACTTTTATCGTACAAGCATCAAAGATACCTCGACACATCCGCGACTTTAACTAGCATGCAAAACAAAAACAGATCAGAAAACCAACAAAACAAACAACACTAAAGAACCGGATGACATAGAAATAAATAAAACATTTTTACATAGATCCTTCAAAGTAAATATGTGGTTAGGTTTCTCTCTTTCTTTTGATTGAAAGGTAGAGGTCAGACGAAGCAGCACCGTCCTTTGGCCGGGACGCAACTGCTAGGTTTGCACCGTTGTGTATTCCTTCCTGGGGGTTTGGTATACAGTTGCCCGCCTTCGGGCCAGCCCTTTGTGCATTCCTCTGGAATGGTCGGCCCGTGGTAAATCCTCAGAGTCCCATGTATATACTGTAGATTTTGTTTCTGTCCTTTCTCCTTTTTCATACCTTTAAAATTTGATTTAGTATTTACTTTTGTCGACCATTTATTGGCCCTAATGACCTATCCTGTCTGTGTTGATGGGCCGTTAAGCATTTAATAATAATAATAATAATACATTTCTTGATGAGTGCTTATTGTGTTTCACCAAGTGCCATGACTGCTTGCTATAATCCTATTTGCAGATTATCAGACTGTTGTTTTTTTGTTCACTGTTAGTCGTGAGAACTGTTTTTTCATCTAGAGCGCATGGATGGAATAGGCCACTACGAGTGGTAAGAAAATGTGTAAGACTTAATTACTTTTAAAGATATTTCTGTAGCCTGTGAATAATTGAACAAAACTCCTCGTTACCCTTAATTCCATGATTGGAAAAATTGAGGAATATGGTGAAAATACGTGATTTTCAAAGACAATTCTCAGGGGGGAGGGGGGGGGGGGGGGGGTGTTCTTGAAGCCCCAATAAAACAGATCACCGCAGTCCGATTAGATATGCTAATGAAGTGATCGTATTTTTTCGCTTGACCCCTTCAAGACATTTCAGGAATGGCCCGTTACAGAAAGTGACGTCAACATCCAATTTTGACGTTGGCCTTGTTATAGTAGAGTGGTATAACACGGCGTGTTATTGACCTTGTTACAGTAGAGTGGTATAACACGGCGTGTCATTGACCATATTATAGTAGAGTGGTATAACATGAAGTGGCATTGACCTAATTTAGTAGAGTGATATAACACGGTATGTCAATAACCTTGTAATAGTAGAGTGATATTACACGGTATGTCATTGACCATGTTATAGTAGAATGGTTTAACACAGCGTGTCATTGACCTTGTTACAGTAGAGTGGTATAACACGGCGTGTCTTTGACCTTGTTATAGTAGAGTGGTATATCACGGCGTGTCATTGTTCTTGTAATAGTATAGTTGTATAACATTGTGTGTCATTGACCTTGTTATATTAGGTTGTTATAACACGACTCATCATTGACCTTGTTTAGAAGAGTGGTTTAACACTGCGTGTCATAAGTTATAATAGAGTGGTTAATTGACCTTGTTATAGTAGATTGATATAACACGTCGTGTCATTAACCTTGTTATAGTAGAGTGGTATAACACGGCGTGTCATTGACCTTGTTATAGTAGAGTGGTATAACACGACGTGCCATTGGCTTTGTTATAGTAGAGTGGTATAACACGGCGTGTCATTGGCTTTGTTATAGTAGAGTGGTATAACACGGCGTGTCATTAACCTTGTTATAGTAGAGTGGTATAACACGGAGGAGGGTGATTTACCTTGTTATAGTAGAGCGGTCTAACACAGCGTGTCATTAGCCTTGTTATAGTAAGACCCTACAACTTGGATTGTCGGTGACCTTGTTATATACCGTGGTGACACAACCCAACAAGTATGTCAATCAATACGTGTACGGACGACATTCGTTTGACTGTCTGCCGCCCTAATGTCACACACACTTCGCAGTACTGAAAGCCTACAGGCTTGACGTTTGGCTGATATCGAATGCAACCACGGCATTATAAGGGGGCGCCACCGGTTTGTAATTAATTTCTACCTGGTAATGTAACCATCAGGGGGAGACAATTTTGCGACGCTTGTAGTCGAGGTCGTCTGCTATCGGAGACAGATGCTGAGAAGTGAACACACGTGAGGTTTCAAAGATGGCTACTTGGAAGGTATTAGAATGACGAATGTCTGGCCAAGCATGGACACACTCGCACAAAACGGTTCACAATGAAGATGTCGCTCTGACACATCAAGGGGGCGGACGGAAATAGTATTTAGTAGCGTTTGTGTGACAAGTGACCCGGAATTAAAGGACAGATCTTGTATGTGTGACAGGTGAGTTATTGCATATGGAGAAGTTTGATAATTCTGTCTTTATGTCTTAACATTAGGTCCAGTTATGTAATGTTTAAGAACAAGAGCGTTATTGGTATTGCACGTGCATATCACATGTATGCAGTCAATTTTGTGTTTAACAAAATGAAATGTTTTATCAAACAACAGACGTGTTTGCTGGCATATTGTATGATCGGTATGGCACTAAATGTCTGGGTGTGCGTTCGGCCTTTGTGCTATGTTGATCTGACGGAAGTTGAGTGGTATTTTTGCCACTCAATAACGGTAATACACATGTTCAATATCTTCATGCTTTGTAAGTCTTGTTTGTACTACATACGACGAAGCATTGAGAGACACGGTTAATCAGTGTTGTCCCCCTGCATAAATATAAGTTCTGATATTGTCTTCTTATATGTAGATACACGTGTCATACACATGTGATAGCATCTGTTAAACTTGATAATACATACAGTATGCCAAATATGAACTGCACTGCACCATACAGCTATTTCGTCCTTCTAGGACTCATCGGTGGTGCTTGGGACCAGAAAGTTGGAAATCCTGATTTGATTTGAACAACTGTTGAAGGGGGGTTGCGTAAACCCCCTAAAGTACATGATGCCTTATTAGTGTTGTTAGCATATAAAGACACCAATACATAAGTTTTCTTCATGTTGTTCTTACTTAGTGATGTCCATACTTCAGTTTTCTTATCGTTGTCCCCTGTAAAGATTTGATACAATACAGTAGTGACTTCTATACTGATGTTGCCCTTGCGTTGTCCTTGTGTAGGATTCAAATATTCATGTAAGAAGTTGTTCACTCGTAGGAACTTCGATACGTGGTTAGGCTTTGTGGTTTTCCTGAAGTATGTATTTCTATGCTGGCGTAATCTTCGTCTTGTCTCCAGCAAGAAATTTCAATACACGTTTGAGTGTAGTATTGTGCTCGGTAAAGGGGATAACTACGCAGGTTTTTATGATGTTATCACGTTTTCGTTGGATAAAATAGCTTCAATATATGGCGTATCCAGTTAATAAATCGCGACCAATTGCAAGGAGATCAGGGAACGGCTTGTGTGGGTATATTAACGCCCCCAAAGATCACGACGTGTAAGCTTACACTAGGTGTGACAAAACATGAAAGCGTGGTACTATTATTACAGGGTGTGTTAGTACGTGACATTTTGGTAATAACACAAAGAGTAACAATTTTTTAATGATGGCCAAAACAAATAGTGAGACAGTACGTGACAGCGTGGTACTAACACTGGGAGTGACAGTACGTGACAGCGTGGTACTAACACTGAGAGTGACAGTACGTGACAGCGTGGTACTAAACTGGGGTGACAGTACGTGATAGCGTGGTACTA
This sequence comes from Chlamys rubida, assembly GCA_032359455.1. Lineage (NCBI taxonomy): Eukaryota > Metazoa > Mollusca > Bivalvia > Pectinida > Pectinidae > Chlamys > Chlamys rubida. Next base: position 17,473 of record JAUMHH010025448.1, on the reverse strand, counting down.
ACACTGGGAGTGACAGTACGTGACAGCGTGGTACTAACACTGTGAGTGACAGTACGTGACAGCGTGGTACTAACACTGGGAGTGACAGTACGTGACAGCGTGATACTAAAACTGGTAGTGACACTACGTGACAGATTGGTACTAACACTGGGAGTGACAGTACGTGATAGTTTGGTACTAACACTGGGAGTGACAGTACGTGACAGCGTGGTACTAACACTGGGAGTGACAGTACGTGACAGCGTGGTACTAACACTGGGAGTGACAGTACGTGACAGCTTGGTACTAACACTGGGAGTGACAGTACGTGACAGCTTGGTACTAACACTGGGAGTGACAGTACGTGACAGCGTGGTACTAACACTGGGAGTGACAGTACGTGACAACGTGGTACTAACACTGGGAGTGACAGTACGTGACAGCGTGGTACTAACACTGGGAGTGACAGTACGTGATAGCGTGGTACTAACACTGGGAGTGACACTACGTGACAGCGTGGTACTAACACTTCGGTGACAATACGTGACAGCTTGGGACTAACACTGAGTATAACCATGCGTTATATTGTTTTTCCAGATACATCTTACATGACATGTTTATTGCTTGTTTTCTTTTTGTTTTACAATACATGTACATGATTTGCAAGTAATCCTTCTTTAAGGACTTGATCTATGAACCGCTGGTTTAGTACAGTGTTGTACCGATTTCATTTGGTCAGTTTAGGATCGTAACTCTAAGTTTATCAACCTATGCTTTGTTGTGTTTTGTTTGTTGATATTTTTGCTTGGTTGATGGTGTTAAGCGTCCTATTAACCCGGTTATGGTAAGGTCCTTTAAGGACATGCATTCATATCTTTAATGTATGCGCGTGCTGGAGGCGTTATGCTGACGTATTTGCGCGAATCTGTTGCTGACTTAAGAGTGTTACCTCACTGAAATACCATGCCGAAGCCACCCAGCACAGCATTCCACCCGGTCACATGATACTATAACAGGTAAACCATGCCCCTACCGCGATCCTTGAAAACTAAAAAGTCAAACAGGGAGAAGCAGGCACTAACCCTAAGGCTTTGGTTTGTTCTGGTTTGTGGACAGACCATATTACCTCCCTCATTCGGGCAAATGCTCAGAACCAAGGCAAACAGCCAGACGTATCTGAAGGCTAAAAGCGAGGAACTGCCAAGTGAGGCATCAGACAATGTAACATCAGTTAGAAAAGTGAGAAAATATAAAGATCCCAAAGATGCGTTGGGTGCAGCAGATTATTTTGACCGCTTCTGTGTCACATAAGCCAATTCTGCAGAGGGGTCCCTAATTAGTCACCTTTTACCAATCATGCAGTGGCTCACAGCAGGTATATCTTATTTTTTCCCCAAATCCCCCACCTGCAGAGATGTATTTTTAATGGATAGTTCCCCTAAAAAATATCAATAAATAAACGTGTACATGTTCGAAGAATAATCAGACCTACTTCATGTCGTTGGAGGCGACTATTTAACGCCATTGCAGAATCGGAGTTTTTCTTTTATATGTCTTTTGTCAGTGGTGGAGGGCTACTGACATTCTGCTACCACTAGCCCTCTACCACTGGGTCGCGGGTTCGAGGCCTACGTGGGACAGTCGCCAGGTACTGACTGTATATTGGTGGTTTTTCTCCGGGAACTCCGGCTTTCCTCCACCACCAAAACCTGGCACGTCCTTTAATGACCATGGCTGTTAATAGGACGTAAAACACAATCAAACCAAACCAAACATTTGCATAGGGGTCATTTGAGAAACGGCACGGCACTGTGTTGTATCTTTGAGCAAGATACTTTACTCCGCTTGTTCTAGTCTACTCAGCTGTAAATGAGTACGTGATTGGGCAGTGCTAGAGTTGTAGAATGCTAGCTGTGAGCGCCAAAATGACAGCACCGGCTGTACATGTATACTCCCAAGGGAGTTGAGAAAGATATTGGCTGGTTGCAAAGGCCCTATAACCACGGATACTAATTTGTGAACCGCTTGGAGACGACCTACGAATGAGGTTGTGATAAATTATTATTATTAATTATCTCCCCGCATGTGTAGCTTAAGGGGTAACCTATGCGGGGCCTCCTGCAGAAGTGTCCTTCTATATCTTCTGCTTAAAGGACACTGAAGAGTCAAACTTATTATTCTAACCCTATTGTAACACTTATGGCCTTCTTACCTATTCTTTCTTTTCCGCTGTGTCTCCATAGGTACTCGTGAGTCTCGTGAATGATATCAGTATTCTACCATACACTAAAAGTATATCAGGTATTCAACGGGAAAACGTTGTTCTCTCTATATATCTAATATCTTACGAATTTAGATCACTCGACAGAAGTTCATTTTTGTCAAATTTGTTATGTGCAATTCTTGGTTTTCGATAAATTGTCAAAATAGCGATATTATGACAATTTTCATGAAAACAGTGGCCATGTATTATCATGGTAAATGATATATGTATTGTCTATTTTTCGGCATCCACCATAAGCATAACTACTTTGACTTTGATTGCAGGTTGTTTGTTCATGTCTTAATTTCTCAGCTATAAATACACTGTATATGGATGCACCTTAAAAACGACAAAAAATAAATTAAAAAAACCCCACATTGTATGTATTAAGAATTGATAGGTGATACAATGAACATTACTTGATGACAAAATATATTTATCATAACCTAGGGTGCGTCGACCTCCTCTGCTTTAACGTTTTTTGTACGGTATCATGTTTATCAGTTGTAAAACATACATATCTAGTATTCAGTCCGGACACATCAAACACATTTGTTATCTTATATAACACGAGTTTGATACACGAATTTGTCACCAAAACATTGTTGTTTATTGTCGTCATTGAGCGCGTGCGAGGTCCTGATCAGTCAAATAGGCCTACACGCGGCCTACACTGACTGTCGCGTGACGTCAGTGGGCAGCGCGTGGTCTGATCTCTGTTTCATTCTTGATTGCATTTCTCGACTGTGATATTGGGAAAGAGATTGCTGGGATTGAGAGGGATAATCTTCCGGAATGACCTGACAAACCTTTGCCTGACCGTGTCTGCTCAGACACACAGATGAAGTGTTCCTAGCTCGTACTAACTTTGACACTCGATTTGAACTTGACTTTAACAAGACAGGTACCAGTGAGTTAGCATCAAGTTGCCTGACACTTGACGCCACTGTACAATACAGAAGTGCATTCGTTTGGCCGACGAAATAGCAACTGCTTTGTTGTGTAAATAGTCAATGACGTCATGCTTTTTGTTGTGGTTTGTATCAGTTTTCTCTTCCGGGCTTTATAATAAATAGCTAGCATTTTAGATTTTGACACAGCTGTGGTGTAAATAATTTCGTTGTAATGCTATGTTACGTTTAATTCGTTAAGGATTTCCGTACCACTGCGAAAAACTTGAAGCTATGCACTGGAAACCGATTTTGCCGGCATGCCTATAGCTTTGCTGAAAAGAAATCATGCCTTTCAGAATAATATAGAGATGAAATCCAATTTTTAAAACAAATATTATCAACAACAGTGTTCTGAGTGTAAAAAAAATCAACGAGACTAGGCCGGATTCGAACCCAAGATACAGATTGATAAACTAACGCTCTAAGCGACTGAGCTAAGCAAGGGGAGGTTACTGTATTACGACAAAACACAAAGACATGGGTCTGTAAAATTCCCAACGACAATGACTTTCGATTTATTTCCAGGTTTACACAAAATTATATCCGATCTCTGCTCTTTCATAAAGTTTTACCTTTTGGCAGCGAATTTGAAATGAAGATAATAAAATATATTTTAGACAAGGACCTTGTCGTTAAACTCAAAGTTCTTTCATATCGTTTAATATAGGCTTTAGAATTGCGACCTTCCCTGTGGGACCAAACCTCGCGGTCATGCATGACTACCCCCGCGGGTAAGTGATTCCTTCCTTCATTCCTTCCGTTAAGTAATTTCCTTCCCACTGGCGAGTAATACTTCCGATACAGTTTGATATCTTCCGCTTTATAGCTAATTTTATGTTTTTAATCATACAATTAAGGTCTATGCCAGTCATCGTCATAACGAGTTTTGTAAGCATCCTATGTTTCGAACTGTTTCTGATACGAAGTGTCACGGTCATATCAAGACGATTCGGGATCCAGATTTCTAACTATAGATTCAGTCTTCAATTAAATAGTCCTCATCACAGTTTTCTATTGTTGTGTGATGATACATAAATTTGCCACAATAAATCGAGGGCGACAAGAGAAAGCCTCCGGCCAAATGTCATCGCTTAGCGACATATACGATTTATTTGCGTTCATATTCAGCTTGGCATAAAGAAGTATTCCTCTACTTCGGAATAGATGCAGTCCCATATTTAAGTAATATCCAACAAATTTTAAATGATTGTTGCTTACCTTCTTTTTGGAATGCTTATTTCGTAGAAGATTTAAATACTTCCTGCTTAGAATTAAAGGTTAAACAAATTCTTTATGACCAATTTGTTCAAAATTAGGAGAATGATGTATTTAATTCACCGAAAGCAATATGTTATAGAATTTTTAAAGAACAGTGCAAGTTTTAAGACTAACTGAAAACGAAAGACATGTTTTGTGCAATTTTAGACCAACGAATCATACATTTATCATCGAGAACGGAAGATGGAATAGCATTGACCGTCAAAATAGAATTTGCACATATTGTAACAGCCAGCAAAGTGGAGATGAATTTCATTACCTTTTGCAATGTCCATCGCTTACTGAATTCAGAAAAAACATATTTAGATAAGTACTTTTATATAAGACGTAACAAAATTTAAAATTTAACGAGTTGATGAATTTCAAACATGTACGTACCTTAAAAAAACTATGTGCATTTATAAGAATAATCTTTAATAATATTTGTCCTCCATGATATGAATTATTTGAATAATATTGATTAGATTGTGATTGTGTGACTTACCTTATGAACAACTGTATTGTAAATTAGTTTGTAAATATATTTCTCTTTACTTTGTAATGTATGTAAAGAGAATAAACTGAACTGAATTGAATAGGAATAATATGAGTTTTATTACACTGGCCCATTAAAAAGCTACACACGTCTTTGTCAATTAAACACTGTCTGTTGATGATGGTCACACGGACATTTTAAGGTAAGCAACAATTTTGAAAACATAAATATCTTACTTTACGTGCCGTGCGACGCTGTCTATTTGAATATCATTTTCAGAAACTTATTTTTTTTCTTCAAAACTAATGCTGGTTTGGAGAAGAATGTTGACCATAATTACCTCCTTTGAGTTAAAATATTAAAACTGTGTGCAACATTCTGCTTATATTGATAATTTATCCTACAACATTAGCCAAAAAACCCAAAGTGTCCCGTTCACGGTGCAGTTTCATCTGTTTAAGAGTTTACGTAACCCTAATAGTATAATTTCGCGATCTTTTTATAGAACCACGTGTCGGAAATATCAACTTTAATAGAAAATAGAAATGGAAGAAGCCTTTTTATCAAAATTGAAAGATTGGAATTGTTACTATGGTATTAAATGAATCAATATTTGATTGAATAGTGTCCCATTTCGGGTACAATGATTGTAGTATTGTATTTTACTACAAACAAAGTGACTTTTACAATATATGTAGGGCTATAGACAAAGAAGTTTTCGGGAAATGCAATTAAAGGTCATGCCTTTTACACTTTGAAAATATGATAAAACAAGATGTAGTACACAAGTAGCGGGCATACTTTTGGTTTGAGCTTATCAGTTATCTTCCACTGAACGAATAAACGAATTGAAAAATTAACGGGTTGTGAACATTTAGCCCATTTTGCGCTAGAACAACGTGATGTCATAATTCCCTGTTTTTTGTCATTGTAGTTCCGCGTAGTTCCGTGGAAGAACATTGGACATTGAAACGAGCAATGATAAGTAATATTTTCCATGAAATACCTCCTCGTAGTCCTCGTAAAACATATTCATACGTACAATGCAAACGTGCAGTCTAAGACTCGTCAGATGCTCACATATTTATAGATTGGAGTTACCTCCCTTATTCATGAAGTAATATCCCTTTGTTTAAAACAATGTTGTTTGCACTACTTCTTCTTTATTTCTCCAATTTGAATCATACTTTGTGAATTGTACACATAACACTTTGAGAGGATGTGAATGAATTTTTATTAAAACGTTGTTGGAACTAATCCTAAACTAAAGTACATAATACTCACAAATAGATGATGTGAATAAAGTATGTAAATATGAGATTCAATGAAATTTATATGTATTGCGTTTTCCCTTCCTGTTTCTTTCTTAAACAAATCTTCCCGAAAGAAAATATTCTGAAAGTTCTTGGAGCAGACGTTTGTATGAGTCAGTCATATTGGTGATAAAGGTATTTTTTTTTATAATATTCACAATAGTACATCCAGGTTTCCTTGCAATATGACTTGTGTGGACCGGAAACAGCCGACTATCTTTCGTGTTTAGTTAAGTATTTATTTGTCATACCTGTGATATTTCATTATTTACTATTTGCCTTACTATTTGCCTTCCTGCCGAATACAGTTGATATACATTGAAATAGTTCCGTGCTTACCTCAATTAATAGGAAGTGTTAGCTAGCCATTCGGTCAAGGTCAACATTAACATCAGACTTACAATCAAGTGTTCTATATTTTTTATAAAGGTTCATGAGTTCCCGACATACATTTTAACCTTCATTGACATAATAGCATTGCAAAATTGTGTTAACTGAACGTTTAGAATGTCAGATGACGAGGCCACGGTCATCAAAATGGGCTGCCGTCTTAATGATCTCATTATCGAACCATTAACCACGGAGCATGGACGTCTGTAAATTGCAATGTATCTGTCGGTATTGATATAATAAACTGACCTTAACACAATATGTGTGTCACTATGCTAAAACCATCTATGTAATGACGTCTGTAAATTGCAAGGTATCTGTCGGTTTTGATATATAATATAATAAACTGACCTATAAACCAATATAATTATGTGTGTCACAATGCTAAAATTATCTCTGTAATAACGTCTGTAAATTGTTACGTGTATATATTTCCGCCGGTGTTAATAAGTAACTGACCTACAGACAATCCGTTAAGGAGTGGTCTTTTCAAGATGGCGGCCGTTACCGTGATGTAACTAAACATGATCGGAGCACAGCACGTAATAACGTGAACCGGGAAATGTGCAAAAAACACGTTTCGCCCCTCAGTGACCATCAAATAATTCCAAAAACACCCCCCAAAACTTAATATATATATAGAGAGAGGATATGTAATGGTGTCTTTAGTAATAACAAATATATTTCATGAGTGTGGCTAATATTTTGATATATTTCACGAGTGCGCATACTGCTATTTTCTGGTATGATTGCTTATAAAAAGGTTTTTAATTGTATATTTATGTTAACACTTAAGTGTGTGTACCACACATTTACCATAGCAACCACTTATTCTACCGTCGCTTCATTATTTGAATCTGAACAAAAAATCGTTGTTTTGAATGCAGCGAATAGAAGATACCGTTATGATTGGTCAATACCAAAAAGTTTTGATATTGTCATAGTGTGAAAGATATCAGTTTTATCAAGTTGATAGAATCCGATATTTCACTGGCAAAAATGTAATAAATGGTTATGTTTGGAAGATTTCCTTCATCAGTCTAGACCCCTAAACGGAGTAGTGTACAACATATAGGTAACCCTATACAATCAGAGAAAAGTAAACATAACTGACTTGTGTATGAAATTAGAAATCTTGCTGTGTTTTACAATAGAGGTCAAGGATTAGTCTCTTAGACATGTTGCTGGGTTTTACTAAAAGGTCAAGGATTGGTCTTTGGGTTTTAGTCAAGGAATGGCCTTCAAAGATTGTGAGCAGGCTCTAGAATTAATTAATTGTGCTATAAATACTCCATAAGATGGCATGGCTGCAATGTTACCGTCGAGAAATGGAAAGCTCACAATTAGAAAATCAAAACCATCACGTTTGACATAAAGTCTAGTTAAATGATATCCGTTGTTGTCACGTTTTAGAAGTAAATCAGGATAACAAACCAGGCTGGCAGATGTGGTAGTATTCTTAAGCTCTAGTTCGTTTAACCAGTATCTGTAAAGAGAATGCACATTTATAAATATTTATTGTGAATTTTTGCAGCACTTCGTGAAATCTTTGAAAATCATTCTTTGACTAAAACACGAGACCGATCATTGACATATACAAAATGATAATGTTATGGAGGGTCAGCGGGTTCCTGTACCCACTGTGGCATTGCTTGCCTGTTACATAAATGTGATATGGAACAATATATGTCCAGTATTTCTGCAGAGAATATGTGACTCTGTGTCACACCGTGGGGTTGTAAGTCAGGCTGATCTACTGCGTAGATGTGACTCTGCGTGTCACACCGTGGGGTGGTAGGTCCGACTGATCTACTGCGTAGATGTGACTCTCTGTGTCACACTGTGTGATGGTAGGTCCGACTGATCTACTACGTAGATGTGACTATATGTGTCACACCGTGAGATGGTAGGTCCGACTGATCTGCTGCGTAAATATGACTCTCTGTGTAGTGGTAGATATTCATCCAGGAGTTGTTTGACTCTCTGTGTCACATTGTGTTATAGTAGATATGGAGATAACATAAATGTACTTTTGTATTAATTGTTTTTTTGTGTGTGATGCAGGAGATGAAGACATAGTACCGGCAAGGTTCTAAATAGACTGATGAAGTGAGTTATGAGCCGGTTTGTTCTGTTGTCAGGAATCCCCTTGGCGAAGGAAAATAAGTTTTGGGAAAGTTCGGAAGTGATGCATTGTCTACTTAAAACTGGATATAAACGACATATTATTAAAGCTTACAGCAATCGTTTGTCGGACCTTTCCCTTCCTATAACTATACACAACTGTCGGGCGCCATTATCTGCTGTCGACTCCCCGGCGAGGTCTTTGATCCACTTAGACCATTTAGAGACAGGCGTACCCGCTGTATGACGCTAAAATCACGCCCCTGAGACTTAATCATGAGGACGATTTCTATATCCATGTAGAACTAGTTTACTTGACGAACATATTTTTTTCTTTCTTTTCTGTGGATTGCCTTTGTTGCAAAAAAGACAGTTAGGATAATACCGTTTTGAGTAAACATACATCATTTATTTTGTTGCCAAGAGCAACAGAAGAGTATATACATAAGCGTTAACGAATGACAAGATCTCTCTTGTAACACTCTGGTGAATTTTAATTGATTGCAAACTTGGTTTGATATATCTACCTAGGAGAAGAATGGACGGAAAGGGAGTGACATATATATGATCAGCCGGAAGAAATTACGAATAATCCTCCTACGTTGCCGCCGATTGAAATAATATCTTATTATATACCTGTTATAATGTATTTTGAAATCTTCTTGTGATCTATCATGTTTGCGATTCAATTGTTATCTCTTAAACTTAAAAATACAATGTAATACGACCGTCTACCCTCCTCTTTCCCCGTTTTGACGACAGTGAGTTAATACCGTTTGTTCCTTTACTTGCGCACTGCTATATCGACACAGTGATGAGTCTAAAATAGAAATATGAACAATTGAAAATTCTCCTTTCGCAGCAGCAGAGTTCAATATTTTTTTAATGGTTCACTAAATACAAACTTGATTTTATTTTACAACAATTATGAAACAAGTTATTTGAGCTTATATTAATCACCCTTGTTGGCTCTGATGTAAGCACCGGAGGAAACCGGAGTACCCGGAGAAAACCTACGTAGTCGGGCAGGTGACCCAGTACCTTTTAAAGTACAATAAGAGAATCGAACCTTGGGCGCCTTGGTGAGAAGAGAGTGTGCTTTCCACTGCGTCACCCGACGGCCCGACCGATAATGATTGGCGTCAAAAATGATTCTCTTTCATGTTTTATAGAGAAAATGGATTTGTACCAAAATTAAATTATTATTTTATAAACACTCTTGTGATTTTGCGTTCGGGCTGTATATTAAACACAAAGACATGGAGACGCACAGTGGATTTCTTACTTACAAATGTAGTTGCTATTACATTCTTGAACCATGTGACGTAATTACATTTCCGGTGCGTGACTGAGAACTAGTGCAAATGTGAACACGATATCGAGCAACATATCGAACATATTATTGCCCTTTTTGGGACCTAAAAGTCTATTTTGAAGATTAATCGACCAGATTTATCGATAAGTCTGGCCTTGATCCATCAGTTTTATTCGATTTCTTTGCCTCAGTTGACCTGCGTCGTTACAGTTTTCACAATACTGTTCTGTTAAAGGCCATTTCTTATTCTTCTGTCTGCTCTGACTAAGGGCGTTCTTGCTATGTACATCAACCTGAACAGGAAATGGGTGGAGACGGTCATTGCAGTTATCATTTTGTTCCATACCCTTTGTGTAACCAGCCCATGTGGTTGGTTAATCACCGCGGACCCATCTCAATATTTTGCAACTTGGGAGACTCTGTTTAATACAGAAAATCCACAATTCATACAACTTCTTTTGGTGTCGGTGATAATTTTAAGTAATTAGGCGGAATACATCCCGCCTTGTAGATTTTGAAGAAAATCAATGGATTGGAATGCAGAGAGCGTAAGTAAGTATAACTCCTTGAAATTCGAGGTATGAGAAGCGAAAGATAACTGTCCTTTTCTCTTTGAACCTTATTAATGAAACATCGAACCATTTGAAGTATCGTCTGATTTAACCTGTGTTCTTGACATCTTGAAGAAGGATGAAAGGCCAAGTATTGATATTTGGGGAATTTCGAAAACAAAGTTCACATTGAAATTTATTCCGCGTTGTATCAATACTCGGGACCTTTTCATTAGTAAGCCAGATTACAGTTCCCGATAGAAGAGTTTCTCTTTCTCAGTTAGATTTTCAACAACTCGAAGACTGGGCTCACTCATCATAAATCGAATGTGATTTCAGTATCAAAACTTCCTGGCTATTCAATGGAATAACGTAATCTACAGTGCTGCAAATCGGTTCTACTAATTAAGGATATCTTGACAGTGAAAACAAACCTGGAAAAGTGAGCCTGCTAAGGTATGTACTGCGTATAGTAATTATTGAGATCAGGTATGCGAGAAAACACATTGGCATTACTGTGATAAGTTTGACTCGCATTTGTAACGTAATTGTATATTTGATTTAACTTCAATTATTTTATTTAAGTTGAATCGGAAAAGGTAGACTGCTATAATCAGTTATAAGCCAAAATTATCTTTCAAAAAGGTAATGTCTGAACTGATGATGAAAAGCGACAGCAGCAGACGAGATGTCCGCACGTCCCGGGGTACCGTTCCCCATAAGTTCCTAGACATATAATTGCGAAAGAAATTACTGTCTTTTTGCTATTTCGTCACTGAGACGGAACAACCCCATAGATATGGGTGAACAAATCGGTGTCTATGACAATTTACTGTGAAGTAAAGGAATAAGAAGTGCTGGAGCAGATGTGATGATCTCCGATGTCTTTTCAGTTGTCTTTTGTGCATCTTTCAACCCTTTTTGGCCCTTCAAACAAAATACCCATATGAATCATTTTGAGCGTTTCGACGCTCTCTTTCTTTGCTCTTCAAGTAGTTAACCAGGCCTGAGATATTCCCTTTGTGTTTTATTTCATGTGTTAAAATCTTCCTCAAACTTCTCGATGATGTTTGACTTTTTCTACAAATTAAAATGAGTGGCATCACAGCCGGGTAAATATCCCTTCGAAAGTGGATTGGCGTTCTATTGTTTCAAGACACCCAGACAAATTCTGATCCATCTCACTCAGGTCGAGTGTTGGCCGTTATGAAACGGATGTGTTTTTAAGCCTGTCTTTTTTTACAGAATATTTGTTGGAGACAAAACGTTGTTGGACTAGGTGCTTTGATACTGTAGGTTTGAGAAGTATTATCTTGATATCACACTAGATTTGAAGCTAAAGCGGACATCGTCATCTTCGTTGATACAATCACCATCGATACGGCGAGAGAGAAACAGAAACGACAACTGAGCTATCGTCTGTTGATATGGCAACGACGGATGTATTAATATCATTCATAACAAAGAAGCAAACTTTTCATTGATTACGCCTAGAACTGACAGGTCAAGGATTTATCTCAGGTACTGTTCTTAATCATTTCTTCAGTAGTAACATTTATGGTTTGTATCGGGGTCCGCTTTCCCAGGACCAGATTTAATTATCAGGGTTGACTGAGTAGGTGCGATTTTCTCCCATGAGATCCGATGTCGAGCATGATTACATAATTTACAATCGGGTCCTTTATTGTTGAAGACCTTGATACTTTCCTTGATTTTACACGAGACCTAGTCACCGAAGTCACAAGGAGACCAGGAATTCCGTATCTCCAACCCTTCTCAGGTGTGTCTCCCGTTTTAGCCGGGACAGATTACCTTTTCTCATATACTTCACAGGGTGATCCCGTTGTTGCTAGGGAAAATATAACTCTATCTTACACGGGGTAGAGAAAGACAGCTGACACGCGCTATGACGTCATAATAATGGATTGTAGACGTGACGTCATTTAATTGTTTCCGTGATGTCAAACAATTGTTGTGAATGGGGAATCATCCGTCTCAACCCTAGGGCTTTGGGGTTTGCCGGAAGAATAAGATCGATGTTTATTCCGACTGGAATTTGTTTATTTGTAAGTATGTGAGAAAAATAATCAAACATGGGTCTGTTCCATAGACAAGGATATCTCAACCCTCGGGTTGAGATATCACTGTCCACGGAACAGACCCATGTAAGATTCTATTAGTCTTCAGGGGCAAAGACATCGAAAAAGGAAGGAGTAATGTAGTGGAACTGGACTGGGTCGATCAATGACAACCAGGTAGCTCAGTTGGTTGAGCGTCAGTCTTGAGGATCCTGGGATCGCATCCAGGTTTGGCGGTGTATTTTTCCTCTCTGGTTACAATATAATGAACTGATGGAATGGTTATCATCACTGGCCACAAAAAGTCAAATATATATTATAAAGATCCTGGGGTATAGCTCTGGAAGGGCAACACTCCAACAGTTGTATTTATTCCATTGAACACCATCTTTTATGCATATTTTGGTTTTATAAATAATACACATTCTACATTTTTATAATTACTTTGTTGATCTGAAACCTGTCTCACAACTGTACCAAAACCAGACACAAAAAGCTGTGCAAGGAAAAATAAATATTACGTCTTACATTTTGGAAATTTATGCTCCCAACTATTGATTTCGCTTTCTGTAATTATTGTCAACAGTATAACCTTAATGGAAATGATTGACTTCCTCACTGCCTGGTAATCTATCAAGACTATTACACCCATGCATATTATATGAATACATGAGCATATCATATGTACATAGGATCTTTTTCATTTCATGACTCATGAGGAAATCTTTTCATCTGGTTGTCCTATTGTGTCTGTTGTGTTACAGGGCTGGGCACTTTCTGCACTTGACAGCAGGAAGCTACATTATATCCTGAATACGCATATGGTGTTGACAAACTTTATGCTGCACGGCAACCATCCTACATTAAAATTGTACATGTAATGAATACACAAATTGCAACTGTTAAAACGAAAACTAACCTTGTCGACATTTTGGACGGTTCATCTATTCGTCAGTATATATGTAAACACCATACCAAATGTTTCACATATGGCTCGCCAGAATCACTTATCTTGAAAAGTGACAATCGCTTGGACCGCTAAACTGGGTCATAAGTCAGTCCTGGAGCACATTGAGTCAAGAAACTCGACTGACACAATACGGATGCAAGAAAACGGAACTTCTTAGATGCACCCCCGTTCAACACGCGGTACGGGGTTACCCCAATTTCAGGAAATAAAGTGGTGTCAAAAGTATCAAATCGAGGAGCAAAAGTCTTTAAATTAACGCAAACGATCAACAATAAGGTAATGGCATGGTCCAGGTGGTTGTTGACAGTAACAGACGATATAGTTATGCATTTTCTCAGAAAACTTTTGAGCGGTTTGCCCCCGACCAGTTGTGTTTTTATACTGACTGCCATTTTGTACATCGTGCCTAAAATAGAGAGTATGGTTCTCTTTGATTGGTCAATGCGACAAGTGTGCTGGGACGATTAACCAATCAAATCATAATATGGATCAGTAAGTCAAAATTCCATGGGAAGTTAAACGCATAAGTCTACAGTATATGATGAACATAGCACGGGTATTGTTTTTTTTATATTTAACGCATGACCATGCACACACTGATATGTTTATTAAAAAGAATTTGAATATAATTCATGATTATTGCCACTTGAATAAGAAAACTAACAACGTGCATGTAAAGGGAGGTAACTCGTACTTCTCAACAATTTTAAAAATACTATTGCAACACATGTTTTGTACTATTGCAACACATGTTTTGTTTAACTTAGTGTGTCATAAAGATGTTCATTTGTATATATCTAAAAGTGTGTCATGAGGCATATGTCCTTTTTATGGCCTCTTTAGGACCAAGAAAATTAATGAAAATGTCATAGACTACTTTAGAAATATGAGAAGAGAAGCTACAATAATATTGTAACAATATCATATAGAGCATATAATTATTTAGTAAAGAGAATTACACTTGATTAACATAAAGCAAGACTGGTACAATTTTATGCCGAATGATTTGCAAAAAAAGTAACATCACAATCAATGGCTTAGCAGTAAAAGAACAGACTTGAATATTGAAATTAACACAAGTAAAGGGAGACACATAAAGCCTAGAAACTCGCTTTTATGGCCAAGTTCTCGATTTTAGCATCAAGGTTTTGAACAACAATCTAGTTTACTTAATTTTGTGAAAACGGGAGACAGACGAAAAAGAAGGACAGATAGTTAGAGGAACTATGAAGGCAAAGGGGAACCGTGCAGACATTGTGGTGAGTACCAACCGTGCAGACATTGTGGTGAGTACCAACCGTACAGACATTGTGGTGAGTACCAACCGTACAGACACTGTGGTGAGTACCAACCGTACAGACATCGTGGTGAGTACCAACCGTACAGACATTGTGGTGAGTACCAACCGTGCAGACATTGTGGTGAGTACCAACATATTGCCCATGATTGTAGGTTCAAAAATGCCAAATGTTTTGGATGCAATAAATCAGGCCATATCAAGGCTATTTGTAGGGCTTTCAGGCAACAACATAAGGAAAAACAAAGTAAATAGATGTGCGAGCCTGACATGTCCCCAAGAAAAAACAACTTAGGGATAGGCAACAAATTAAAAAGGAAGGGACAAAGACGGATGTTTATTCTTGTACTATAGACAAATATTTGGTAACTGTTAGAGTTGGGAGTCAAGTATGTTCGGCATTAGTAGATACTGGGGCTCAGGGTGTATCATGTATAGATGCTAGTGTGTGGTCACATTCAGGGCTAGCAAGTAAGGCTGCAGTAGAAATATCTGACCTTAAGTGGCTACATAGTGCTGATGGCAGTGACATTGACATTAAGGGCCAAGTCACTATACCTATAGCGATAGGACATCTAACTATGGTACAGAAATTTCAGATCGTTGAAAACCTTAGCTTCCCTCTCATACTAGGTACCGATTTTCTTAGAAGTCATAATGCTAAAATAGATTGTGGAAAACAGTGCTTGGAGTTAGAAGGAGGGATAGCTGTGGTAGGATTTATCCAGCCCAGTGAAAAGACAAATGTCCACGGGTTCTGTGTAATATCAACATTGCTCCAATATCTATAACTAACATTCAGGTAATTATAACCACAGGTAAGAAATGTTCAGGAGTGAATATTCTGGAACCTTTGTCAAACCTCCCCTCAAAATTAAATCTCATGGGTGCGAGATGTATTTCTAAAGTAGAAAATAATAAAACTGTTTATCAAATATTAAACCCCACCAATTCAGCTGTAGAATTAAAAGCTTAACAGCCTATTGCCTTGGTACGAGAGATTAGAAAAGAAAACATCTTGAGTGATTTCCCTAAAGAACATCTTAGTAGGGTATATGTAGATAAAGAAAATGAGAAGTCAGTTGGTCAAGTTACGTCTATGGTAGAAAAAAGGTCAGGTGAAAACACCAAATCTGAAAACACAGACAGGGTGAATAGCGAAAAAGTTAAGGACCTAGGCATTAGTGTAGAAGAGTCGGACCTTACACCAGAACATAAAAACCAACTTGTCAGTTTTCTTGGAGAAAACAGAGATGTTTTTGCAAAAGATATGTCAGAATTAGGTAGCACTAATCTCTACTTTCATGAAATAGACACGGGAGAAGCTAAACCTATAAAACAGAGGTTTTATAGAACTTCCCCAAGGGTAAAAAGGGAAATAGAAAAACAAACTAGGGAGATGGTGAATACCGATTCGCTATTGATTACAGAAAGGTTAATCAGGTGACAAAACCGTTGAGCTTTCCCATTCCACGCTTTGAGGACATAACAGATACTATAGGCCAAGCCAAAGCGGAGTTTTACTCAAGTCTAGATCTAAGATCGGGTTTCTGGCAAATTCCTTTGTCAGAAGAATCCAAGGCTGAAACTGGATTTGTGACACATGAAGGTGTGTACCAGTTCACAAAACTTCCGTTTGGTTTGTCAAACTCCCCAACAGCATTTTCTATGGTCAGGACAGAGGTATTAAGAGACTTAAGTTACAAGCTTGCCTTAGTATACATTGATGTTATCTTGGTGTTTTCGTCAACTTTTGAAGAACATCTTGATCACTTGAGCCAGGTGTTTGAAAGGTTGCGTGAGGCCAACCTTCGCCTGAAGCCATCAAAATGTAACTTTGCAGTATCTGAAGTTAAATACCTTGGCCATATTTTCTCAACGAATGGCATTAGTGTCAATCCAGAAAAGATTAAGGCAGTATCAGACTACCCTGTTCTGAAATTTCAGCATGATGTTAGAGCATTCGTAGGGTTGTGTAATTACTACCGTAGGTTTGTAAAGGGTTTTGCGAAAATAGCAACACCTCTAAATGAGCTGTTAAAAGCAGAGGTAGAGTTCAAATGGTCAGAGGACTGCCAGTCAGCTTTTGAAAGTCTTAAATCAAGCTTGACATCAGCACCTATACTGGTGTATCCCGATTTTGACAAAGAGTTTATTCTCTATACTGATGCATCGACCAAAGCTATTGGGTATGTTTTCGGGCAGAAAGACTCGGAGGGAAGAGAAAGAGTTATAGCATATGGAGGTAGAGCACTACGCAAAGCAGAAAAGAACTGGGGTATAACTGACTTGGAAGGTCTAGCCTTAGTGGAAGGTATTAGGTACTATCATATATACCTACAGTAGCTTCTAAAACGTTTTTAGTATACACAGATCACATGGCTATAAAAACTATACAAAATAGTAAACAAAAAGGCAGGTCGAGTAGCCAGATGGGCATTATTGCTACAAAGCTACAATTTTGTTGTAGATCACAAAGCAGGTAAA
>JAUMHH010025437.1:0-10538 GCA_032359455.1 Chlamys rubida | reverse complement strand
TGTATGTACCAAAGTGCACTTGTAGAAAAACAATTTACTTCCATTGACGGCTCAGTCGACCATTTACTGCAATAAGCATTGAGATATGGGTATTGTCAAAGTGTATGTAATGAATTTACACTAAATAACAACCAACGGGCCTCAAATTAATGAGTTTAGTTGACGAGATGTTCGTCGCACAGACCAAATTTTTAAGATTAGTTGTGTTACAAGATATTTCATAACTGTTTTGATTAATAATATAACTTTTCCCTTCTTATACTATACCTCTTCCTGTCAAAATATTTGAAGGCTTTAACTGTGCTGAAGACTTTGGTGACGTTTTTTACGTCACATCTTATGTATTATGACGTCATATGGCATTTTCATCACAGGGTGACGAATTTGGGTGCATGGCGAATTTGCCTGCACTGACGTTACCAAAAGGCCTACCTTTGCTTGCTTCTTTTACAAATATTAACCGTTGCCTCTTTTCGCAAATCATGCTAAAGATATTGAAATATATGACGAAGGTGAGGAAATGCTGAGTAATTACTCTACTGAAGCTATAGTGAATTAACCCTCTCCCCAGAGGAAATTGGTTATTCGATCGTTATAAAATTGAACCCCAATTTGATAAGAAAATAGGATAGTCCATCCATGACGCAAATTCTAGCATATCCAGGTTAGAGGAGAATTGCGAAAAGTTTGGTCTTTTTGTGCTGAAATTTTAGTATTTGACCCCTTTTTGGGCCAACCCTTCACGCCCTTAGGGTTGGATCGCTTTTAATTCTGTTATTTTGTTTATCTTCTTTGGCCATGCAATCCTCCTGCAAAGTTTGATAGTACTAAGTCAGTAACTTTTGAGAAGAATATGATTGCTTATAGGCTCAAGACACGCGACACACGACGTTGGACATAAAACACGATTACAATAAGTCACATTAGCTTTGAAGCATTTCATCATATGATTTAAATGTATATTTATTCTGAATAAACACATATATTTAGCCTCGGTTTAATATCATATCTATCTGTTCCTATAACTTTGGCAATGTGCTGTAATTTAAGACTGATCAAACTTGACTAGGATAGTGTGCTACACTGGTGGTTTATACTAGTAAAGGGTTGTTAATAATAATAATAATTCGAGGTTCTTATATATCTTTATCACAACCTAGTTCTTAGGTCGTCTCAAGGCGGTTCACTAATAATTATCCTTGGTTATAGGGCATTTGCAACCAGCAAATATCTTTCTCAAATCCCTAAGAAGCATACAACCGGTGCTGTCATTTCGGCGCTCACAGCTAGCATTCAACAATTCTAGCACTGCCCAACAACGTACTCATTTACAGCTGATCATGAGTAGACTGAAACAAGCGGAGTTAAGTATCTTGTTCTCGAACCAGCAACCCTTCGGACACGAGCCCGGTGTCCTACCACTAGACTACCGTGCCTCCTTACATCTATTTATTTGTTAATGCAAATGACTATTGGTCTATTTACTTAACTTTCCTTGGAATTAGACGGTTTATAGGAGTAGGGAGTACATGTTACAATAATACCAATGTAGTAAATATACCATGGTTGATATGACATTTATATCATTATATTTTTTTTTGTTAATTCAAATGACTATTCGTCTATTTATGGAACTCTCTGTGGTATTTGAAGGTTTATGGGAGTAGGGAGTACAAGTAATATCAAATTAAGCAATCAATAATTAAAATAAAATAAATAAATAGATGTTTTGAAGGTCAAAAACTGTTTCCCTAAAAATAAAAGTATCTTAAATTACCAGGGCAATAAATGCAGCTTCAGGCCCAGGTGACTTAGATGAATTATATGATTGCATCAGGATGTTTCAACCAGCTTTTGCCACTTGTGTCTAAGCTTTTGTTTTAAAAAAAGTGCAAACACATATTTTATACATACTTTACGGTTACGATTTTTTTTCTATGTAATGATAAACATTCTGGTGCCGTCGATACTGTTCTGATTGTGTGATGGAATTGGTAATGATTCTGACTGTGATGATTATTAACAGGATATGCAAAGTGTTGGCAACAACTCGTCTGCTTCATAACAGAAACAAAATTGGCCCTAACTCCATGTAAAGTATGTTGGTGGATTTCCTAGTCCCCGAGCTTGCCGTCTCTTTGGTAGCCACAATTATCTCGTTTTGGTAGTGGCACTGTTCATAATGTACATACTTAGCTCATTATTGAACCTCTATTTTTCATTCACGTAAATAAGGGGTTTTACTCACCTCCATATCTGTTTCTACAATTTAGACCAAATTTGATTTGTTGGACCTTATAGCATCATTGATTAGACCTCGTAAGACAGAATAGATGTATTGTGCATTATAATTAAGTTTTGGCATACCGAATTTATACCAAATTCTAAAAGTCAATCACTATATGTCTTACTTACATCTTTCAACGCATAATACGGATTGGATATTGCTGAATTAATGCATACGACTTACAACTTTGCGAAAATCTTCTATAATGATCTAGGGTGTATGTCAATAGGATCATAATCTAGGTTGTCATGATGAGAGGGTCTTTCCGAACCTATTCTTCACCAATTAAATGCATGCATTTTTAAATCTATAACTGCATAAATACGAAGCACCATTGCGTGTATCCTAATTAAAACTTTAGCGCGCATGCGTATTACCTTCGACTACATCTTTGCCGACGGCCATTTTCTTCACACAAAAATATATATATATAAAGAGAGAAAAGTAAGTATTTCGCCTATAATATCAACATACATAAGTTACTTTAGCATACATGATTATTAATGTCATCGATAAGTGAATATTGCACTTTAAAATTCTTCAAATAGAACGTAACGTTTGTCTATAGCGCAGAACTTAACTTTGCAATCAGAAATATGCAATTTCATTACGTAAATGTTTGGATTTAAAGTCTGTTAAATGCGACAGATTCCTTTCTCAACATTTGTGACATGTCATATTCTTTATGTTTTAAAATGGTTTAATGTATTTTAAATAGCGACGATAACTTTATTTTAAGGGAAATAATTCGGAGATGCTTTAGAAGGAAGTTGAACGGAGAATGTTTGTTACCAAAAGTAGAATGTATACTTGCGCCAGGTGACGTAATGAACCGAACCACAATCCATTAACAATACTCCGTGTAAGAATATAGGAATATAGTCCGTATTAAATAAATGAGTATGAGTCAATATACGAATAGAGCAGCTAATGACAAACTTTTAAAATAATATTCCTAGTTTAAATCTTTATTGTGAAACATTTGATAGAAAGATATGGTATTCAGTCAATATGTTTATAATTGGTGCACAATATAAAGTAATAGTACATAGATGGTAAAGAGTTCATCACATATTTCCAATGTTTATCATGATAACAAATTGTCTTATCGCAAACAAATGATTGAAATTAAGAAGCCACCGCCAAACCATAAAAAAATATATAAATATCAACAAACATGAACAAATATCAGAACAATATTCGTCCAAAACGTTTATGTTTTACCTATAGCTGATTCAATATTTGTCTTTTTTTCAATCTAGATGACAAAGAAGTTAACAAATTATTTAACCCAAGTTGTCAGATATTTAGTAAAATTCCTAGAGAATCTCTAAAATGTCCATCGACCTAAAGCAGTATTTCGTTTTTATCTCCCTCTAGGAAAATTTCATATTTTTACATTTATTATACAACTCTTGGTATCCAGATAGTTTTGGAAAGATTTTTTTTTTGTCAATTCTTGTTTTTATCATCACCTTTAATAATAAAGTACCCTAATGTGAATATATAGTTGCGTTTCTTATTTCTTTTACATCCAATAAATATTTTTTAAATATTTTGATTTTAGTTTGATCAGGTGCCCGATTTTCGAACAACAAAAACAACAATACTGCTTTTTACCAGTTTGTTTTTAAAAATAGGATTAATGTCTTATTATAAAAAGATTTTCTAATACTTACCAATTTGCAATAGTTGTATTCAGAATTGTTCATTTTAGTGCTTAACTTAAATAATTTGTCAAATATCCAAAAATCTAAAAAAATATATCGATGCCAACCTCACCTGGCAACTAGTTACATTTGTATAGCAATTATTTGTGATGTAAACCTCAGCTAAAGCATTATCTAGGTAAAGCATTCCTAATGAGAAATATGAAAAATACGAAAAAATATATAATGTTGATATCAGTTAACACCAACAATTACATATATACTAGTATATATATATATTTAAAATGTATGCAGATACCATCATGGAGATAAAATATGCAGTCAGTTTATACTCCAACTATAAAAAAACAGTACCCAATATCACTGGGAACAGTGTGATATCGCTGTTGGATTAGACGAATATAAAAAAAGACATATCTAAATATTGCAATAGCAATATATAGACAAAACATGCGCCTCAAAAATGCCGATGCAAAGAACAGCAACGAACGACCCATTATGATAATAATATTCCAAATTAATCACAACCTTGAAATGGAATGCTTTAGATATATCAAATTGAAAGACGGCTTGGTAAGTCATCATTTATACATCACCACAACGTAGAATTGATCAACTTTATACGTCCAATACATCTACAGAACACACAGCAGTATCAATAAAGCATACACGACACAGTTATAACATTCGCGGAAGTTACGCTGTCAAATTACAATGCAGAATACGTGAGCGCACGTTGTGGTTTTGGTATGTTACCTTCTATTACATGTCAATCATCGTCCTCTATCGAACGCAAACTGTTCCCTCCAATGGGTGGTGTTTCCAATGAGAGCATTGCGAAAGTATCGCCATCCAATGGCCATACGAGTTTTACATTTAGTCGATACACCCTATCATACTATCAGTAATATAGTAGTTAAAGTCACACGTCAATAATGTGTCAAACATTCTTACCTATGGGTTTTTCTATACTTGCACTTCGAGGTTTTATTTTGTTTTATTTACATATGCTCTGAGAAGGCAAATGTTGTTGTGAGATTATAACAACATTTGCTATTGTATTATCATCAATCTGTATTGTGACGTCTTCAATTGTATTGTTGCGAGCACTTGATTTGCTGTTCACAGAACTATTCGAAATAACTTAATAAAGCATAACTACTCTATCAAAATGTAAATATCAATAATGAATAGTGTTTGGCAAATATTGTTATGGTCCAATAACACCAATATATATTGCTGACAAACTGTCATCAAAAGCAATGTGTGTCATAGGACCATGACAACATTTGCAACAACATTCATTGCTTAAACATTACATCCATTTTCATAAATGTGAGTATTTATAAAAGAAAACTTTGCGTAAGTGCATCACATGCTCGAATGCAAAACAAAAACATTTTAAAACGCCTACAGTATTCACAGAAATTACAAATGTTGAAATAATTGGGAAACAAATTTAGAAGTTAGAACTGAATATTGTCAAATTTTCTAAAATAATTCTTTAAAAATAATAATTTTTCCTTGTCGTCGAAAGCAAACCTATAATAACAGTTATCAAGGCAACAATGCAGACAATTCTACTCTAAGACAAGTAACGGTCTTACAGATTCGACTCAAAGGGTTAGAAAGCAAATCAGCTAATTTTTGTAAGTTTCGAAATCGTTAATTTTTCCCCCGAGTAATTTTAAGGAACGCATCTGTTTTCCTAACGATTTTGTTTAAATTCAAGTTCTCCTTTACATACTGCCAGACAAGACACTTACACGTTTTGTAACTTACGACACTTGTTTTCAGACCAACAATGGAAACAGTAGGTTATGTAAGGAAGTGTGATTAATTTCTGGATTATTTGTTTACAACATTATTCAGGCTCGTTTTAAAAATTGTACATTTTAGAACTACATAAGCATGCCCTCTTGTTCCGAATATCTGAACTACTAACTTCAGTTGGAGTAACTTAATATGACTCACTCGACATATTTGATGAATGTATGTTTGTTCTGTTTAGCATGGAAACCGACGAAGACAGGAACAGACCTAATATAACAATGCCCTACGTAAGTAAAGTGTACAGTTCTTTCCCCTTTTCATCTTGCAAATAGTTGCTATGCTACACTGTAAGTTGTCTTTATATATATAGGTAAACCCTGCCTATAATACATCAATAGTGATTATGTATTTAAAATGAAGTGCATTCATTGTATCACATACAGAAATACACATGACACATACTCTCCATTTAGATAAAAAAAAACTTTTGGTAACAAGTGCAATATGCAATGTGCAATGCATAGTTTTATAATTTTTCTGATATAAGGATTAAGTATTTTGGGGTTTTAATTAGAGTAAAGTTCTAATTACAATAGCTTTTTAAATAGGGCTTCCCTAATGCTATTTTTTTAAAGAAAATACCTGATCAGGCATTGAGAGTCAACAGGGACAACTATACTGGCATATAATTTATTTCTCTGTGACGTAGAAAGAAAAATCCCAACTTGAAGCCGAGATTTGCTCAAAAGGTACGCACAAGGCTTTCTTGTATGATGAAATCTTATCCCGAGGATTGGAATTTCTCTGTCTTCATCGCAAAAGAATGATTGGTTATTATTTTTCCAAACAACAGCGAACACAAAGAGTTTCTGGGCAATTCCTTAGTTTAACTTTCACCTCTTTAGATGATCCCCTGCTGAACTTCTAAAGAGGGGAAGTACTAAGCAATTAGTAAGGATATCTTTGTGTTATTTCTTTTATTTTCAACCATGACAAGGACTTTGAATGTGTTTGTATCTGTATATAAAAATACATATTTGTATTAATGTTTCCTTTTCCCCGCCAGCTATATAGGTTAGCTGAAGAGTGTGTCCTGGACCTGCTGTATTGTGCAGAAGACAAAAACCAGTATGCACTAGCGTTAGACCTGGTCATCATGAATACTGTTCTCATGAACAGAACAGGTGTCCAACAAATAGGCCACCCTATCACCATCTATCACAACCAATGGAATGAGGATGTCTTCCATATCAATGTGAGATTACTCGTTTTAAATGAGTTTACGCTATTGCACATGCCATCATGACGTAAATATACATTTTTCTTTAATCTGAGAAACCTGACTCTGGTCGTTACATCCTCGATTCTATCCAAGCAGGTGGACTCAAGTTTTTATCCACGAGCGAGTGATGAGAAAATAATTCTCACTACAAACTCAATAACAATACAAAGTGTGCTAATCTATAATCATTACAATCACCGCTTCCTGTCTATTATAACACTTATACAATTATTCATTCTATCATTCTTATAAATACAATCTAGAGGCAGTATAATCTCTTTATTTTCTGTCAGTCTTGTTAAAGTGTATCAAAGATTGAATAAAATTCAGAAAAAAATCAGATTTGTTAAAATGTCGGTCAATAACATTCACATTCACTCGAGTCCGTAACATCACTGTATCATACTCTTCCATATATATGTGTTCACCTTCTAGTTGATATACCACCTCTGAGCGCTTATATTGGTTAGGTGAAGATGAGTTATTTCCCTTTATTATTTACAGGACACGGTTTGCATAGCAGCTAGAACCCGCCTGTACATTGCTCAGGAGTATATTCGACAGCTTGTTTCACATGGGGAGCCGATTTTAACCGTTCCTGATAGAATCCATGCTCTATTTGACGGAAGTAAGCCACGCGTGATGCCGGGATCCAGGCATGTTACATGAAAACAAAAGGTTCAATCTCACCATGGTAAAAGTTATTTTTGACAAATGCAACGAAAATGTCAGAGAAGTCTGAGTAGTGTACAGTTTGAAAACTATATAGAACTCTAAGGATGCGAAGCATTACATGTAAGAGTGTGTATGCTATATGTTTGCAGTTACAGCATCTAGCCAATCGTTTCCTTAATTTTTCTTTTCCTAAATTTCTAACTTTCAGGCATTTTTACCTTTTTGTATTGGAATTTTCAAGAGCTAATAATGTGTTATTGAAATAAGACTGCCCAAATTGAAAGATACGTGCTAACCTGAGAAAATGTTTATACATTTGTGTGTCGACTCGTTTTCGAAGTATGACAAGTTATTCAAATGAAATCGATGTTACTGCTCTGTTCTTTGCCTTGCAAAATAATGTCAGTGGAATTTGTACTTTTGAGAATAATTCAACATATTTTGTAAACCCTTCCACGGCGAAGACATGTACATATTTATACACCATCAATTAATAAGCTTTCAGGGTGTCAAACTTCATTCAGTGGTACCAATAATTGGCTCCAGGAAAATTTAAGAAAAAATGGTAGAGATGCATAACATATAAAGTAAATAAGGCAAATCGCCAATATTTGTATCAGTGCTTTAAATCTTAAGATGTTCTACTAAGTTTGTTTCAGTCAGTATGATTGTGTTCCGCTATCTACACTAGTGTTCTGCTATACTTGTAGTATTATTAAGAAACAGTTTATATGTAAAAAAAATAGAGAACGGCTGTGCACTATTCTGTATTTCCGTTTCTTTATCAGCATATATGCATGTATCAGTTTTGCTTTATTTCATGTTGCCGTAGCAAAGTTTTAGTGGCTCAAGGTCAAGACGTATATCCATATATTTAACTCGATTTAGAATACTGTATATATCCATAACGGTATATTTAACTCGTCTTGACACACATTTTACAACTATATTAAATATCAATATCGCAAACTTTGTATTTTTTTTATTTTTATTTATTTATATATTTTTTTATCTTAAGTCGCAATAAATGTACCCAAGTGTCATGAGATGAGTTGAAATAAAATGTATGTATGTAAATATTGTATTCAATGTCTTCAGCTATCAAAAGTATGCTGGAAGTTACGGAGAGAGCTTATATAGGCAAAGCATGTTGCTCAATCCTTTTGTTTAATCAATAAAATATATTTGAAATGAAATTTCCGTTTCGGTATAATAACATTGAAAAAAGTTGGTGTGTTCATTAGGAAAATTTTACACATTTGTGTTTAGGTAGACATTTCATAGTGGGTAGATGGGATGTCCACAGAGAAAGCGCTGTGGTCAGCTTGTGTAGTGGATAAAGTATGTTTATTTTTGAAGTGCTGTAGGTTTATAAACAATTAATTGTATGTTTTGATACAGTAAAGCAGTAAGAGTAGTTGTGTTGAGAAAACAGATCTATCTTACAATGCCATTCAGAGTAGAAACCAGAGAGGTAGTTATTGTGTTACATATAATATACATAATGTGCTTAGCGAGATCTACTTGTGTTCAACTTGTTTGTTTACCACCATTTTGGCTGTTGGATGTATTTAATGGCAAGGAGTAGGAGGACAATATGTTTTAATAAAATGTTAATTGTTGTATTGGTGCTTGTGTCATATTTTTTATTTCCCTTTTTATTTATCTACACAGTATGTCCATTAAATTTTGTTGTACTGAAATCAATTTGATGTCAGATAGATTCATACAAAAATAAAAATCGATGAATGAATAAATGAATCTAGTGAGTGTATTCAATAAGACATACGTGTTATCTCACGTATCCCATTGTCAACAATGCCAACAGGAGACAATGTTCAACAGGAGAAGTTATAACTTATGCTTTTCCGTCGTGTCTTATTGCTTACAACAGAAACTCATCTATACTCAACTAGTATTTCTTGTAAACCAAGTCAAACTTAATTCCAGCTCCGAGGCTACAGCAAACCTCGGAGACTGATTATCTAACAGTCAATCACATATTTTACATAAAATAATCGTTAGAAATAAAAAAATAAAAAATAAATCTTTCATCTATTATACTTACCTTTCATTTTTTGTTGGTGTGAAAAATCCAAGTTGGAAGATTGCTATATGTCTGAACCTAGACATTGACGAAGGCTTAGCATTAACCTAAAGGGTTAATATTTTTGTCTTAACCCCTATTCGAGAATGTCTGTATTTCTCTAATCTAATCTAATTATTCAAACTGATATACTTTAGGTTTTACGCGACCACAACCCCTCCCTCCCCAACCACCCCTTCAGTTTTAACACTTGAGCAGACCAATTTTAATTTCCAACTTTTCTTCCTTAAGCATCACCAATCGTTCTAGAAGGACGGAACAGCTATATGGTACGGTGTAATTTATTCGCGTAAAATCCAAGTCACACAAATGGGACTGCACCTTAAACATGTGGTAATGGATACAGTGTTCCAAGTCACACCAATGGGACTGCACCTTAAACAGATGGTAATGGATGCAGTGTTCCAAGTCACACCAATGGGACTGCACCTTAAACATATGGTAATGGATGCAGTGTTCCAAGTCACACAAATGGGACTGCACCTTAAACAGATGGTAATGGATACAGTGTTCCAAGTCACACCAATGGGACTGCACCTTAAACATGTGGTAATGTATACAGTGTTCCAAGTCACACAAATGGGACTGCACCTTAAACAGATGGTAATGGATACAGTGTTCCAAGTCACACCAATGGGACTGCACCTTAAACATGTGGTAATGTATACAGTGTTCCAAGTCACACAAATGGGACTGCACCTTAAACAGATGGTAATGGATACAGTGTTCCAAGTCACACCAATG
>JAUMHH010025426.1:0-10538 GCA_032359455.1 Chlamys rubida | reverse complement strand
TATTAGAAAGTCAAATACCCTGGCCAAGTTCAAGAGGGACATCAAAACTCACCTCTTCACGTCTGCATTTAAGAATCTTTGCAAAGACGTCATGTAAATACCACCCTTTTATTTGTTCAGTTATGTGCACATTGCTTGCTTAAATGTATAAAAGTGATTGTAAGCCTTTGTTTTTTGTTTTCACAATTATAACCATAACTATTATCCATATGTTGTAAAGCGCTTTAGAGTAATTTTTCAAATTATATAGGGCGCTATATAAATGTTGTATATTTTTATTATTATTATAATTATTTAGCAGTTAATAATTGAGACCGAATGCCCCTGAGACGGAGATAGGTTTTTCAGTAGAGAAATGATCGCCGCTTTACAAACAAATGCTCCCTCAAACACGTTGAAATGAGGAGATCGACAAGGTTATCTATGACGTAGTTTCTACCGAACGGGCTTATCATTGTATCGCATGAGCCCAGAAAATAGCGGACACGTCCGAAACTTGTAGGCTTGTAGTACACAAAAATAAGGGGTTGCAGATAACACCTAAGATTTTGCAACGCTTATTGTTTATGCTTTGGTTTGTTATTTGCTATTACGTTAGTGGATGTTGTTTGAAATAATGAACAAAAAAGGATTGATAACAAATATGCATACTTTCTGTGTTTGTAAAAGGTTCCCAAGACATATTCATGCACAGGAGTATATATTTTTTTTGTTATACTGTTCAGCTGTTTGCACCAAGTTTTTTCTCATTTGAAATGCATCGTTGCCTCTTGTCACACAGGCTTGTGTATCTGAGTGTATACATTAAGTATTAAAATCTTGACATTTTTATTGTCTATGGATCCTAGAAGGAAGTTACGGATCGAGGCGTAGTACGCATTTAGACATCCCCTATGGACAATGACGCGACAGTGTGGGTTCGAAATATACATAATTGTATCGATCGCTTCCGTTACATGGTACATGCACTTTAAGTCTGATCCCTAGTAGGCAATATAATAATTTTCCCGAACGTGTATTAACTGCATTTGTAGCCCTTCAGTAAATACCTTAGCTATATGAGGCATATACACATCTTAGCAATAAAATGAATTTTGTTCAGGATTCCCATAGGATCAGTACGGAATTGTGGACAATTGACTGAAAGTTGACAATCGAATAATGCGTGTTAGGAGTATTTGTCCGCAATCCTTTCCAGAGTTATATTATCATAACTCTAAACAATCATAACGTTTATTCGCCCACGTGTCCCTGCGTCGCCGAACTTATTTTATGATTTCCCGTACCAATTACTCAGTTGAACAAAACTGTTTGCGGACGACTCAAAAATATATAGACTAGTATATAGACTAGTAGAAAATACACTAAACCAACAACTGGTACAAAAGGATCTTGCCTCCGTGTGTACTTGGACGTCAAAATGGTCGATGAAACTAAACTCTGAAATGTGCAAGCACCTTAGAATCAGAAATGAAAATTTAGAAAAAACCAGCAAAATACAACAAGATCATTCATTGTCTAATATTAGAACTAGTCACTAAAGAAAAGGATCTTGGTATCATCATGGACAATTCCTTTGAAATTGAAGGACAATATATCAGCTTCGGTATCAAAAGCCAACAGGATCCTTGGCCTAATATTCAGGACCTGCACATATGTAGATGAAACAATGTATTTGACATTATGTAAGTCGTTAGTCAGGTCACACTTAGACTACTCGTCCGTTGTCTGGTCTCCATGTCTGAAAAAGGTTAAACAATTGGCGAAAAATGTGCAGCGTAGAGCAACCAGAATGGTTCAGAGCCTAAAGGTCTTACTTATCCAGAAAGACTCCGCAAACAAGGATAACGAACCTTGGAATACCGGCGTGATAGAGCGGACGTTATCCAGCTTTTTAAAAGTTTGGAAGGAATAGACATAGTAAATCATGAAAATATGTTAATAAAAACACCAATGAGAGTAACAAGAGGAAACACAAGGAAGCTATTTCAACGGATGACACGTAAACATTGCTACAGTGAAAAAGTTTGTAACAGGGTGGTAGATATCCCGAGTAATTTGCCAGACAATGTGTTTAATTCTCAAAATCCGAACACAGTTTAAAAAAACCCCAAATCAGTTAAAAATTCGAGGCAAAGTGCTACAATATCTGCATACCTGATTATACTCCTCTTTATGCAAGCGCACCGAAGGTGTAAAATCAATCAACATTTTAATTGTATCAAAATGCGAAAAGGCTTACTATTGGCGTCTACAACTATATAAACTATATGAAGAATGCAGTTCAGCAGTTATATCTAAATTTTTCATTGATTTTGAAATACAAAATAAATAATAACATTAAAAATTCAGATTTCTTCTTCAAATTTGAGGTAGATATTCAGTTAATGTTATGCGATTGCTATCTTCAGCGTTATTATTAAAACGTCATAATTATAATGACGTGACGTCGAGAGCATCACTCCACAGGTGCGTTAGGTAGCGAAAACGTTTGCATCTTTTTGTAGGCAAAGCATTAACAAAATATATTGATAAAGTAAACAGATGGAACTGAAAAACATTATTTTGAAACAGTCCTCCTGAATTTCCTTTATCCATTTTTCTTCGCGCATATATGACCATTGTAGGACAAAGGTGACAAAATAAGTCATGGGCATTATTGAAACCTCAACACCCGGAAAATTAACAACCCGCCATCTTGTCTGTCAGGTGAGTTAACACCTAAAGGTGTAGCGGTATGCTTGTTGGGAAATTGACAAAACGCTTGTCTTGTTAATAACTCATAACTGACCTTGGTAGTTTAAATAGTGACAATGCTGAGCATTAAAGAATTGAAATGCGTTTTTAACATTGAAGATGGTGTGCAACACTGTTCAATGTAAACACATTGTCGCAGTCCGCGGCAAATTTACATTTAAAAGAGCGAAAACATTATTATTCTATCGTTATTTGTGGTCTCATTCGGTTCAAAATACATTTTAAACAAACTGTTTTACAATCTGACGAAACAGCTTTTTTAACGGGAATAAGATCGTATCTTTCTGCTGTGTGCTAACATCAATCGGAAACTTTGAGGGATTTTTCGTGATGATGTTGAATTTGACGTCACGTCATAACTGTTACCCACACAGTTTGACGGAAAGTCCCGAACACTTGCCGATTGACCAAAAAATGTTTGCTTGGTGGGTTAATCTAAGGACTGTACTATAAAACACGCAATAAGATAATATCCCATGAGTCCGTGGTAACTATACAGTCATCTTTAACCTAGTCTGTAGTCTGTGTTTTGTGTTTCTCTGATAAATCTTAAATAAAATCATGTTTGACGGCTGAAAATTAGATAAGATATTATCTAATTGTGACGAGAGTTATGTATGTTCCTACATATTTTGTTCTTTGTTTGTACAATATTCAAACACATTTCATTCGATTCTAAAAAATAATTAGCTTCAAAGTTATTATTTCCATCCTCAATTTCTCTTCTCTAAAAGAACATACCACCTGAAAATAACTAACATTATATCAAGAATAAATATGACACTTGTCAATGTGACGCTTTGTAGCCCACTTCAAACAGCACAGTGCTGAGCTACCAATCAATCGTTCACATGACTATACAAGCGTTGGAGTGAATGTCAATATCGCGACACTGCTCGTCAGAACACAGTTATAATTAGTGAATGTCAATATCGCGACACTGCTCGCTATGAACACAGTTATAATTAGTGAATGTCAATATCGCGACAATGCTCGCTCAGAAAACAGTTATAATTAGTGAATGTCAATATCGCGACACTGCTCGCTCAGAACACAGTTATAATTAGTGAATGTCAATATCGCGACACTGCTCCTCAGAACACAGTTATAATTAGTGAATGTCAATATCGCGACACTGCTCGCTCTGAACACAGTTATAAGTAGGGAGCAATTTCAATTAGATAGCCGACATCTAAAGTTTCAAAATGTAAATAGAAGGATTGAAATGTAGCACAATTTCTGTGTATACGTGTATGACGAATTCGACGTACCACATGTATTGTACTGTAAAACCAATTGTATTTTGATAATTGCGCAATGTTCAATAAATTCCATAGGGATAGCATGCAAAAAGAAATGACCTAAAAAAAATGACGAATTAGTGATGACTTTAGAGCCGTTTAATCGTTAGTTTTGTAATTTCCATACTAAGGCTTTGCAAACGTGATTTGGAACGTGACTCCCAGAAAAGGGTAGACTCGCGCTATTACCGCCTTTCGCATATACATGCCACGTCATTTCGTTGTAGTGACAACTCCAGTGATCCAGCGATTTTCAGTCACAATAGCGTTTGTCCTCAGACTTAAGTATCACAGGAACATGATAACTTGTTACATCTATATTTGGACCCAAACTAAGTTGTTAAGACAACTTTCAGTAAAAATGCCATCGCAATGATGATTTATACGAAGAAAGATGAAAGCTCTCGATGTCGAAAAATCGATTCCATCTAATTTTCTTGCATCAAAAACCACATTTCTAGTTGATATACAAACACATGTGCCGTTGGAAAGATGGATAATTTTTCGTTTTCCTATATGCACGTAAAATATATCTCCCTCCGCAGGCATGATCACCGTTTCTTCGAAAAACACACCCCATTTCCGAGTTTCAAAGTATTTCGCAGCCATGGAGCCACTATTTTTCATATTCATGAGGTTGAAGTCAGCCACGTGCCGAAACATGTGGCGTGATTGGCCGAAAAACGCTGCAATTTTTGCTCAAAATAACCAACCAATTTACACAACATATTTCGGCACGTGGCTGACGCATTGAAACTTAGAGACCACTAGTTGCGTCTCTCATCATTAACAAAAAACATGACCACCCCTAAGAACGTTTATCATTGTTAACACGTGATCATCTCGTTACATGTACGTCGCGAATCAGTAACACGTGATTTCCTAGTTGCGTTCTGCTTCATTTACACGTGATCACCCAGTAACGTCTCTCATCGGTAACACGTGATCAACCAGAAAACCCAGCATTTTTACACGTGATCACTCAGTAACGCACTGTATCATTAAAACGTAATCACCTAGCTTCTCATCATTACACCTGATCACCAGTAACAACTCTTATTGCTTACACGTGACCAACCAGTTACGTCTCTCATCATAACACGTGATCACCCAGGTACGTCTCTCATCATTACATATGATCACCCAGTTACGTCTCTCATCATTAACACGTGATCACCCAGTTCCGTCGCTCATCATTACACGTGATCACCCAGTTACGTCTCTCATCATTAACACGTGATCACCCAGTTACGTCTCTCATCATTAACACGTGATCACCCAGTTCCGTCGCTCATCATTAACACGTGATCACCCAGTTACGTCTCTCATCATTAACACGTGATCACCCAGTTACGTCTCTCATCATTACACGTGATCAGCCAGTTACGTCTCTCATCATTAACACGTGATCACCCAGTTCCGTCGCTCATCATTACACGTGATCAGCCGGTTACGTCTCTCATCATTACACCCAGTTATTTTGTGCCATGCTTTACTGATGATTGGGCTGTATACTTGTAGCCAGTGAGATCAATACATGTACAGACCAGACACCAACATGACAGCCCTAATGTGTGTACTGTGATACATGTACAGAACAGACAACAACATGAAAGCCCTAATGTGTGTACTGTGATACATACTACAGAACAGACAACAACATGACAGCCCTAATGTGTATACTGTGATACATGTACAGAACAGACAACAACATGACAACCCTAATGTGTGTACTGTGCGTTGTGCCTTTGATATCAAGTAAGTTCTTTTAAACACATATCAATATCAATCTTATTGCAAATATGTATTTTTCAATCCGATCAGATATCAGTATTGATGTGTTTCCGCCGATAGTTATAAAGTTGATTTCATCCGAAATGACCGTTTGTTTCTGCTGTTGATATTGTTAGTGTGAGTTTTGTCTGAAAGTGACTTTGTTTCTGATGTTGCTATAGTCAGTGTGGGTTTTGTCTGAAAGTGACTTTGTTTCTGCTGTTAATATTGTCAGTGTGGGATTTGTCTGGAAATGACTTTGTTTCTGATGTTAATACAGTCAGTGTGGGATTTGTCTGGAAATTACTTTATTTCTGCTGTTAATACAGTCAGTGTGGGTTTTGTCTGAAAATGACTTTGTTTCTGATGTTAATACAGTCAGTGTGGGATTTGTCTGAAAGTGTCTTTGTTTCTGATGTTGATATTGTCAGTGTGGGTTTTGTCTGAACATAACTTTGGTCCCACAGGTGATATTGAAAGTTTGTGTTCTGCATGAAAATAAGATGTTTCGCTATTAATATTGTCATTATGGTGTTTTGAATAAAAACGATTTTTTCCGCTGTTGATATTTTCAGTGTTGGTTTTTTTCTGGAAATGACTTTCTGCTTTTGCTATTGTCAATTTGGCATTTTTTCATAAATGTTTGACTCTGGCTGTTTTAGCTGTTGATTTTGTAAGTGTGCGTTATGTCTGAAAATGTCTTTTATTTCTTTTGTTGATACTGTATGGGTTGGTTTAGCTGAGCTTTAAATTACTGTTTTGTTCCCGCTTTTGATATTGCCAGTGTGGCTTTTGTCTGAGATTCGCGTTACTGTTTTTTTTCTGCTGTTAATATTGTCAGTGTGGCTTTTGTCTGAGATTCGCGTTACTGTTATTTTTCGGCTGTTGATATTTTCAGTGTGGCTTTTGTGTGAGATTCGCGTTACTTGTTTGTTTCTGCTGTTGATATTGTCAGTGTGGGTTTTGACTGAGATTCACGTTCATGGTTTGTTTCTGCTGTTGATATTTTCGGTGTGAGTTTAGTCTGAGATTCGCGTTGCTTGTTTGTTTTTGCTGTTGATATTGTCAGTGTGGCTTTTGTCTAAGATTCACGTTTATGGTTTGTTTCTGCTGTTGATATTGTCGGTGAGTGTTTTGTCTGAGATTCGCGTTACTGATTTGTTTCCGTTGTTGATATTGTCAGTGTGTCTTTTGTCTGAGATTCGCGCTACTGATTTGTTTCCGCTGTTGATATTGTCCGTGCGGGTTTTGACTGAGTTTCACGTTACTGATTCGTTTCTGCTGTTGATATTGTCAGTGTAGACTTTGTCTAAGATTCGCTTTACTGATTTGTTTCCGCTGTTGATATTGTCAGTGTGGCTTTTGACTGAGTTTCACGTTACTGATTCGTTTCTGCTGTTGATATTGTCAGTGTGGCTTTTGACTGAGATTCACGTTACTTATTTGTTTCTGCTGTTGATATTGTCAGTGTGGCTTTTGTCTGAGATTCGCGTTACTGAGTTGTTTCCGTTGTTGATATTGTCAGTGTAGACTTTGTCTGGGAATCACCTTAATGATTTGTTTCCGTCCCATAGTGATAATGATATGCTGTTTCCAACATACCATGATACCATTGGGATTTCCGTCTGATTGTTGTTTTCATTAATACCAGTTCTAAAAACATATTGTGTCTTTTCTGTCTGGGTATTTTTAATTGTTTGTGTGTATAGTCTCTTATCATTTAATCAGTATGGGTTTGGTTCAAGTAGTTTTAAAAAACGATTTTTTCTGTGTATTCTGCCAACTGTTTAATTATTTACAAACGCTGATCACTAAATAACGTATCAGACCACTAATGTATAGTAGCACTTAATCTTCACATGATGTTCATACATAAAACATGTATTGATCTGTTTGTTTTGTTTTAGTATCGAAATTATTTCCAATTTCATTTTATTTTAAAGAACTTCCTACTGCAAAAATAGCTATTGAGTAATACAAGAAACTGTCATATCTATTTTAACATTGCCAAAATACGTTATATATCACGAAAACGTTTACTACTCTATTGAGCAGGTCAGATTGTCCAAGACATGAATATAGCCCTACCCACTGATTCAGTGGTTGTTGGATAGGTGTCGGGCTATATGTCCACCTGTGTATGTTTCGGATTAAGTGTATTCATGATGGTTTAAATACTACTTCACATTATCTGTATACACTTAATTACAGCGGCATGGTCTTCAGACAATGACGGATGGGTACTGGTGTTTAAAGGCGTGACTGGCGGTAAGTATATCAACAGTGTGGCCATGGTATATTAACAGTGAGATAAGTTAATTAAAATTCTAGCCTGTTTGAGATGTATTACATGATTTGGGACTACCTTAATAGTGGGACGACCAGGGCATGTTAGACCCATTTGTATTCAAGTATTTCTGGACAGTATGCACATCAGTTGGAAGAGAAATTCCACGCCTTTCATGGAAAATAGCAATAGGGCAAACACGTCCATACTTGAAGAATTATTCAGCTTTTTCTGTTGGAAGATGGGATGGCCGAACGTGCCCCGCTTTGGGGGAAATTCAGACAGGCATGACGTCATAAAGCATTCAACGTAAGATTTTCCCGCCAACTTCTTGACTTCTTATGTGTTGCATCGGTTGAACTTGCCCCGGCATCATGTTCCAAATTGATATTTAAATAAATACGTTTATTATAACAATATGAAAGTCCCTAGAGGGAAGTGAAGTCACGGTTTTCTTTCTATCCTCCAAAAAGTGACTTTCTCCCTTTAGATAATGGTATAATTGAGTTTCCTCGCCATCTTTGTAACCGTGAATGGCAGAGAATATTTTGTGAATGTCCCGCCCAGCAAACTAAACTACAGTACTTAGTTACTCATAGTTGTAAATATTTGCTCAAAACCAAAAATATCAGGGATAGCCGGACTTACCTCGGGGCTGAACTTGACTCCCCTAGAGTAATCACCTAAGTGTGATGAGTATATATAGGTTCCCTAAAGAATCGTGCTCGGTTATGTTTATCTGACTAAAGTTAGTACATGTAGTTTGAAGCTATATAAAGAGACACGAGGTTTACCAACGTTTATTTACGGTCGCCATTTTTACCTCATTTGAAAATATTTCATATTGTAGTGTAATATCAATGTCTGAAGTCTTTTGGTTTTGTTCATTTTTGAGCCTTGTGGTTCGTTGTCAGCACCAAAGGTCTCACTTTGAGGCCATGCCATTATTTCGATTACATGACGGATTTTTGGCGATTAAGCAGAATACGATTATCTTTCCTAAACGCCTGGTCGTATTCTCCTTGTACCTTTTCAATGATATTTATAATCAATGTTAGCAAAACATTGATACAAAAAAATGAAATAATATTGCTAATAGTACTGGTTAACAGCCAATATACATGGTAATTGATCATATTCACGTTTCGTTTCGATATTTTTTTAAAATATTTGTTTCCAGGATCAACAAGTATTTACGATTTATTTCTGGGCAATACCACATTCAACAGTTATGTGATGGAAGCGCAAATCCTTAACAATACATTCAGAGACCACTACAAGTCAGACGTCATCAATTACTGGGACGTCATGAACATAACAAAGGTAGGAGTGACTAGGAGTTAATGGCTTAGACTCATATAGAAAATGACAACAACCACGCATAAATCCACGAAGGATGAAGTTATAAGTTTTCTCTTCTTTCTATTATCTGTTTTGTTATTACAAACAAATGTTAACTTAATAATGAAGATCGAGCAAAAAAATTATTACATGAAAATATTCCGATAGATAACACAGTGTTACTCTATCACAATTACAAGATAGTACAGAAGATCAAGTTTCCGCACAATTGTTGTCTGCTTCATTCACTTGGGATTTGGCTGTGTGGTGGCGTATTTCCCCCAAAGGGGCTCCGAATAAGGGGAAACATGGCCGGGGAAACACGAGTGAGGCTTACCCGATTTTTTATTTCCCTGTGAGCAGTATGATCCAATCAGACGATTTGTTATATCAATGAGGAATAATGATACGTTTGATAATATATTTGTTATTTTGTGTTTTATTTATAGGTGAAAATCGGTGTTTACGTCGGTCACAAACAGAAGGCATTCCTTGAATTTGATGCGCAAGGTTGCGATAAATCAACCTGGTTTGACAGAACCAAGCTCCTCAATTCTTCCTACACTGATCTGTTGGAACCAAACACACCTATAAACTACTTCTCAATGGCAGGGTAAAGTAGCAAGTATATAAGAGTTATATGGTATCAGACTTATCAGTGGGTGTACATGTTATGACGGTCTCCACTGATAGAGATACTGTGGTATCAGACTTATCAGTGAGTGTAAATGTCATGACGGTCTCCACTGATAGAGATACGATGGTATCAGACTGATCAGTGAGTGTAAATGTCATAAAGGTCTCCACTGATAGAGATATGACGGTATCAGACCTATCAGTGAGTGTAAATGTCATGAAGGTCTCCACTGATAGAGATATGATGGTATCAGACTTATCAGTGAGTGTAAATGTCATAAAGGTCTCCACTGATAGAGATATGACGGTATCAGACTTATCAGTGAGTGTAAATGTCATGAAGGTCTCCACTGATAGAGATACGATGGTATCAGACTTATCAGTGAGTGTAAATGTCATGACGGTCTCCACTGATAGAGATACGATGGTATCAGACTTATCAG
>JAUMHH010025415.1:0-10538 GCA_032359455.1 Chlamys rubida | reverse complement strand
TAGAAAACCATCCGATTAAAGAAGTACACATATCAGTTCTTGTTCTTTTTCCGAAACCTTGGATTGACTTAACAATACAATTTTATGAAACAATAGCAAGTCAATTATATACTGTTTCATATAAAGGTTGCATTTTCACCTAAATATTCACCTGAGATTTACCTGTGTTTCATACTACACACATTCTTAGATAACGTTTGCTTCGACATATTTGGTCAAATCATAAAATGTAGCATCTTCTAAACACTGAAAAGTGTCTCCTTATATTTTAAAGAAACAAAAAAAGAAAAAGAAAACGTTTGAAATAACAGTGAAATAATCCTATATCTATGCTAAATATATAGTCCCTAACCATTCCTTTATTACCTAATCTTTGCTTTCAAAGCAAGGATTAAAAATGATTTCACTCTATGTATTAATCTAAAAAAATAAGAAAAACTATATGTCATGAGGGAACATACATACATATAAATACTTGAAATTAAAACTTTAAACTAGTTCCATGAAGAGCTTCTGATCTCATTCAAGATGGCGAAGGATTTAGCAGCAACTGCACAGATTGACCTATATGACAGTTGAATAGATAAATAAGGGGAGTAAAGACCCGAGTATGAAATACATACATAAGGAATTATTAATCCTTTTTATTTAAGTTAGAGTGGCGTTGTCTCTATTACTTTGCTTAAATTGAACTTTAATTGTTTACATTCAATAAAATTAATACTTTAAAGCCCAAAGTCTGTCGGTGGTGTTCAATTTTGACTAGTTCGTATCAGAGACGTAATATATACATTTACATCCTTGTTACATAACGACTGGACTGCCTGATAAACACAATGTTTACTGTAATCTGTATATTGTGACGTTGTCGCTTTTTTTCTAGATCTGACGTGATGTAATTTATCGAGATATTGCAAAGGGTGGGCAGATACATCTTCCCTGTAGAACATTCCTTAATTAGGGAAATTCCTTAACAGAAAATTCTCTTATGTGTATAGTAAAGCATAACCAAATTAAGGAACATTTCTATGCTATCATATGAAAAGAAACATCTGACATTTCCTTAAGATACTGAATACTTGTTTAGAGCATAGTCAATTCTCACCTGACAGAGTTTTCGAACTCCCTAATTTTTTTTTTTTTATTTGAAGATTCCTTTTAAATTTCATTTTCCAGTTTATTCAATAAGCAATGAATACACATTGCTATTGATGACACACTTAATAAAGCCCGGCAGGGCTTTATGTAAGTTTATCAGCAATAGAAATGTGTGTTATAGGACCATAACAATATTTGCTAAAATATTCATTACTTATATTTGCATTTTTATAGAGTATTTTCGCCTTTTTAGTTATTTCGAACAGTTCTTTGAACAGCAAATGAAGTGTTGACAACAAGGAAATTGATGACGTCACAAAAAAGATTGATGACGTTACAGTAGAAATGTTGTTATAGGCTCATAACACCATTTGCCTTCTCAATGCATTGCAATGGAAGGATGCAGAGCAAATGTAAATATATAAATATTAATTTTCTAAATCCACATTAATTCTATAAAAATGTTGTTTTATCACTTATACGCCTGTAAGGTACTAATAAATACTTAGTGATTTGGTTTCATAAGCAGATGACAAAAATATATACTAATTAGGGTGTTGTTAAATTTTGATTAATTGTGCTGTATAATTAAGTTGTTCTTATAGGGATTGAACGGGATTTTGTTAACATGCATGCCTTAGGTTAACAAAATGCCGTTCAATCCCTATATGAACAACTTAATTATACAGCACAATTAATAAAAAAAATGCCGTTCAATGCATATATTTATATTTATTCTATCAAGTATATATGCTTTTATATTTACTGTTACTTAAATAAGCGGTTATTTTTATTCCGAAACCTATCCTATCGAGGGAGAAACAAAATAAAAATAACAGCTTTCAGCGATCCATCGGCAAACTTCGACCGTTTTCCGACTTGGCCGGAAATGACCGACGTAATCCGAATGATGGCAATGTTGACAAGTGAAAGAAAATGGCGGCTTCCATATATAAGTCGAAAGTCGCACACACACGCGGTGTTAGCTACTAACCATGCATTCTAACATATCGAAATGTTTTACACACTATTCCCGATATTACCTATGTGATTTAGACAGTTTCTGATCGACAACATATTTACTGCAGACAGTAGAAGTTACGAGGCATGTAATCAACGAATTCAACGGAAAGTGACGACTGTTTCCGTAGGACGTTCGCCCGTGACTAGTTGTCATTCATGATGTTTTCATGATGTTTTCATGGTCTAGTACATGCTGTTTTGAGTTGGTAGGTTCATGTAGAGAAGAAACAGTCAGAATGTAAATATAACAATATGGGTACGACAATTCCAGAGGTTCCAATATAATTATCAATAACTGAAACTGAATTATTATGGGCCATGTTCACAGTTTGATGAGTTATCTTAATCTCAAACTAAAAAAGAAGAAATTTCTTTGTTTTAATGCATTTTTGTGATAATGTTATTGTGTCATAACAAGTAGACAGAAACGAAGTATTTAAATGCAATGTGGGTAAAGAGTGTTTTATTACGTTATAATTACGCAATAAATAATGTCCGAAATCTTAAGTTTGACAACAGAAAACAATTATAAAAACATTATAGTCCGAATGTGTACGATGATAAAATAAAGTTAGAGAAACTGTAACGCGAAAATTGAACAACAGATCCGATGGAAATATGAGTTGGGCCTTTGTGTTTCAAGTACTTGTGCCCAAATTTCATGAAATGCAATTATATTTAGCAAAATAATTCGCAAGAATGCAATTTGTTTTTGACCAATAATATTGTAATATTCTATTTAGATGTGTATCAATTTTAATCACCAGTTTCTTCTTATATGTATCTGCTGTCTTTAAAAACTGATCACACACAGATAGTTAATCGTGTTGACACATATTGTTTCTATGAACACGAGAAAGGAGACCACACCATATATACTTAAGCCATCGGAGACTGGCATAAATAAGGCACAACATATTTTTTATGATGACAGGTTCTCCATAAAAGACACTTAACGTCGCACATAATAATGTATCAGAACACTTCACATATTAATGAGAAGATTATCAGTTACCTTAAAGAATAACGTAAAACCCCCAAAAATATCATACACAATTGGCTAATTTTTAATTGTTTCACGTGGACCTTGATCCGAAATGTCATTAAACCAGTTACCCGCCTGATTTTATTTGAACATGTTGGAATGCTCTCTCTCCCTCTTTAACGTTTTTTAAATATGTAGGAATGTTTGTGTTATCATATGACTTTTTAGTTTAGTGAATTAATGAAGGTCAGAAGTTGAATCCGATTTGCATTCGTATTATTTTAACTCTAACTCTAAAGGAATAACGAATAGCAGACGAAAAGTGACGAGAAGAAGACGGAGGGAACCACCTTGTATTTGATTTGACAGAAAGAAGACCAAAACACAACAGTTATTACAATATTTGGTTGAAATAATTAAGGGGAAAATAATGAATACATTTATTTGCTACATCTGAGGATTTTAAGTAAACCTCAAAACAGATACCAGTGATAGATGAAGAATTCTAAAAATAGGGACTAAACTATGGATTGTATAGAGGAAGATATCATGGCGGAATTCTCAAGAACATCTGAAAGCTAGACGATAGAAAGAATCACGCAACATGGACTCTTACATCAAAAAAAACAAAATGTAATGTCCAGTTTATGTTAATCAGCTTTAGAGACAAAGTATAAAGTATTCAATGTCATAGAGAAATTCCAGTGTAAAGCGCTTTTCCAGTATACCATATTGAAACACTAGTTATAGCCAAAATACCTAAATTGAAAAATAGCCTTAACGATTAAAGAAACCATAAGCATAAGGGCAATAGGCTGGAAGACATCCGAAGTGAAGAAAAAGAGATGTACAAGGTATTGGACTGCATCAACTGAATGGAATCACAAAGTCAATCAATTAGCATCCGAGTCAATATCTAGCAGAATGAAACCATCTTAAGCAAGCTTATTAACACAGGTTTTCTGGACGTTATATTGCGAACAATACCATATGACTAAATGCAATTTACGAAAGAAAATATTCTATATGTAAGATTTTTTAAGATAAACTATAGATATCTATAACACTTGTTTTAGGAATTTATCAGTTGAAAACCTTCTTTAATGATTAATAAATATGGGACAAAAACCCTTTGTTTGTTTGTAGTGTGTTTATGGTTACAAATGGGCAATATTTAATATTATCAGCTTCAAATATTGTCATGCGAGTGATTACACTACATCAAGTCATCATCCATGCTCCATGGTTTTGAATGCG
The DNA here is from genome assembly GCA_032359455.1 of Chlamys rubida. Classification (NCBI taxonomy): domain Eukaryota; kingdom Metazoa; phylum Mollusca; class Bivalvia; order Pectinida; family Pectinidae; genus Chlamys; species Chlamys rubida. Next base: position 6,175 of record JAUMHH010025415.1, on the reverse strand, counting down.
ACAAGAAGACAAGTGTGATCCTTTGATGTAAAACTGGCTGGCCTTGAAGTCGGATGTCGCTCCTCTGTAATCTATCAGCCTATGGATTGGTCAGGGTTTCTTTTGTTCCTGGGACCAATTCAATAGTTAGTGGAGTGCCTTTAATTTTGCTATGACATATGCCAGAGGTGCAAAGAGCGTAGGTGAGCGTAATCCCTGGAGTACCGAGGATGCCATCGGGATCTCACAGAGAAACATGCTATTTCTTTGTGTGATTTGAAGGTCGATGTTTTTGATCATTCTCATTAGAGTACCTTGTGGTTTTGTTGTCACTACCCATATTCTCGATGTGAGGATTTGGCATTGCTTGGATTCGACTTAGATTTACATGGCGGCTGTCATCGTTGAAGCAGGAAACGCTTACCCTTCCAGAACTCCTGGTCTTTTAATATTTAAATATTCAATGGTAATCTTTTCGTCGTTCATTTTCTGTCCTGGTTTAATCGATTTTGAGTTATGATTTTGTTGAAACTTTGGTATTCTCTTGTATCTCTTGATCTTTTATAGACTTGGGTTTACGAGGGTTTACCTCTATGTCCTCTAATTTACACCCCTGCAGGTCGGGGATCGGGAAAAGAATACACCTGCTGCTACCCACTACATGTATCGTAAGAGGCGACTAATGAGCGAGCCCACTGCAGAATTGGGGATTTGCTCTTGTGCCCTCTATTAGACCAAAATAAATTAGCTGCACCCATTGCAATATTTGGGATCTTTCTTTTAAAATCTAGCTATCTTTTATTTCCTAGCGCCTTGCCTGACAACACCTCACTTTTGGCTTTAGTGTTAAGCGTTCGCCTTGGTGAAGAAGGCAATGGGTTCTGTCCCCAGGCCGGGACTTACCAAAGTCCTTAAACATGGTAGTTGTTATTCCCTGCTTAGCGTTCAGCATTAAGGGGAAAGGCAACAACTGCTTCACCCGTTGTCATTATAATGTGACGCAATTCTCTGCTGGGAGCTGGCATGGCATTTCAGTGAAATAGCACTATAAAGTCGGCATCAGATCTGTGCTATCACAAGGAGGCATTTACACTAACGTACCCTGTCTCCTGCACACACACACGCACGTAAGCACACACAACACACATGGAGCACGTCCTTAAATGACCTAAGCTGTTAATAAGACGTTGAACTAAATACAACCAAACCTATATGTTAAGACACGGCGGGATATAATGTGATGTGCTCTCAATTGCAAAACTGCGTACATCTGTCTTTTCTTTCATCATGTATCTCTCCCATCAATGCATTGGCCTTTGTTTTTTTATGAAGGAAGAAAAAACCCACAAATAAAATAATTTATATACGACCTCGACAGCCTCAATCCTGATCGTGACCATTGCCATTGTGCATTTATAATGTAGAGTAGTATAAAACTATTAGATATTTCTAAATGAAAATTCAAATAAGTTTGCTCGCGAGTTCAACCCTTTGAAGCCAATTCTCTTAAATATTGTCATAAAGCAGTTTACTTTATTAATTTTATATTAATACTCTTTTAAACAAGCATGCTTATAGACCACTATTGTGCCTTCTCTTGGAGAGTCTCTTAGGCATAAAAAAAGTTTCGGGTCGGGATTTATTTTCATTTTATTTTATTCATTTGTTTTTTTTGGGAGCGAGCTAATTTGAGAAATCACAAAAATCTTTATATGCATTTTTAGGTAGTTTAGATAATAATGTGGAATTTGAATTTGGCTTTGATACCTGCCTATAAAGTATAGAGGGTATATAAATGTGTTGAATAAGTTATCCAAACACTGAATGGAGTTGGTTGGAGAGAGGTAAAAATGTCAAGGTCGGAGATGAAAACAAGGGTAGGTCGGGATACCTAAAACATGCTTTTGTTCCCTTAATCGGATTTGACCTTACTTGTTTACCATGAAATTTAATAAAGGATGGGCTGCATAATTAAAATGTCTTGCAACTGATCAAACTTTATAAAATACATAACTTTAAGGGTATCTATGAATGCTCATATTCTTCAATGTCTGTTCTCAGACATCATTTAAATCCTAAATATTTTAATAGGTACCAGTCTGTTCATTGTACATTTCTTTAATATTCATGCCTGAGACGCAAAGACTAACGAGACCTACTCTAAAACGAAAACAAGTAAAATTAAGTAAAAAGTAAAAAAAAAAAAAGGTTGATGGAGTCGGTTTTCAATCTGAGGTGCATGCTTTTGCATTGAACTTATCATTTGTGTCACAGTTTAACGCGAACACAACTAGTTAAATGCAGGTATGAGTTTCACATATAGGTTAAAATTTATACTATAGGGAAAACACACAGAGAAAAAAATTCAGTTTGTTAATAAAGGATTTATGAATGTCGGTGAGACAGCTAACTGGGTCAATGTGCCCTGTATCCTTTAACAAATGTCAGTCAACAGTGACGTAGACCGACGAGATAGGAGCAAACAAAGGGACAATAACGAGAGTGTAGTTAAACCTTACCTTGTAGTCATCGCTTTCCGCTACTTTGACTTATTTCTTAAATGCTTAGTTTGTTTTGAACACAAACAGTAAATAAATACTTGTTTTGCAAGCTTTCGAAAATATTCTTTGTCAAACTACTGGTCAGCTAAAAACAACTCAGTTAACAACAATGAGTCAGTACAGTCAGCTGTCAGAACTATTAACCGCAGTTGAAGACCAACCGACCTACCACGATCATTGCAACGAAGCGTGACGTCGTGACATAGAAACAGCTTCTCATGCTTTTACAGGAAGTAGATACATAAACAAAAAAGAAGGACAAAATCAGAAAATAAGTTGATGTAAAAAAAACGACAAAAACATAAGCTCATGTGATATCAATTTAAAGAAAGACAAAATTTGAACTGCGATTTTTTCAAATCGAAAGAAATTATATCATGAATTACAAATATAGAGAGAGAAAAACCGAAGACAAAACTTAAGTGTAAGTATATTTCCTGCACCACAATGACATCCACCCTGCAACAGTTGTATGGAAAGGTGAATAATACGCTTTATAAGTGGTGACTGCCTAGGTGTATAGTTCCTAGTTCTATTTGTAGCTTACTGGAAGCAAAGGCACGTGTGAGTTATTGATGTCCGTATTCGTTCATCGTGCGATGTATGTCGTGCGTCGTGCGTCGTGCGTCGTGCGTCGTCTGTTGTATGCGAACTTTTCCTTAACGAAATTGATAAACTTACAATGACCGCTACCTTCAAATGTTTCTTTTTTAAACTGTTCAGTGTTCAGACACTTAATCATATTTTGTTGAATTTCTTTTATTATTAAAGTTCGTTTCTTTCAATTTCTCCTGTCAGTACTTTGATTGTAATGCTGCTTATCATAATGTCATGCTTATTGTAATATTTCCCCTGAGCACAGTATGTTTATATTTATATCTTTTATATATGTGTTTACCGTAATACATTTATAGAACACAAAATCCTCTCATAAAAGTTTGGTGAACATTTGCATATTTTAAATGTTAAATGTTAAACCTCTACCTAACATTGAAACAACATTGTCAATTACACAGATAAAAGTAAACCTTTATTATAAGTTATGAGGAATAAGTCGGTTTTTATCAGACATGAAAGGGCAAATCATTTATTACAACTGCAAAAATATGCTTATTTCTTTTATCTTGAAATATGTTATAACAACTTATGTCAAAAGGGTGAACAATACGTAGGTTTAGTTGTAAGTAACTGACCGAATAATCATACCACGGCCGGCTTGTAGCTAAAGATTTGAAATTGCAGAATCAATGTTTGGATGGAATTAAAAAGTAAACATTGATACTATAGTAAATCTTTAGAGTGTGCACTCTGCGATAAGTGAGAAAATTCCGGGAGCGATGAACTGTCATCTGTAGCGTTGTTTTATTTTATCAACTTAAAATTCCGAACTTTTCGTTGTTTTAGTACACAAAAGCTTCGAATGATTCAATGCGGTTTCAGAGCCGACCTAAACGCTAACCTCTAATGTTTGGTAAAACTTTCAACTAACAGCGGGGATGATTACAGTTATGTTATAAGTTTAAGTAGACATATTATATATTGTCTGAGGCTATAATCTTAATGCTTAGCAAAGACAGAGTCGCCATGGTTACTGATTTTGGGGTACTTATATTCTTTCACGCCGAGCGGAATGAGCTTAACATTGTATCTGGTAACAATGTATTACAGACATTGTTAGTAACAGCATTGTTGTACCCTTTTACAATCTGTACAAATGGTCAGTTTCTAACAGCGTTTTTGCACTTAAAACTGCACATCAATTAAGTAGACCTGGGCCCAGTTGTTCAAAAGGTGATTAGCTTAATCAGTTATTAGCGTATTTTAATGTGTGTGTAACTTTAAAACAAAACTATTGAATTAGATACAACTTTCCAGATATCAAATATTTAGTTGAGTGAAATCACAGGCAAAATTGTGAAATTTTACCTTGAATATTGACGAAAAGATTGAAAAATGTCATTAAACAGTGATTAAGCTAACCAGCTTTTGAACAACTGGGCCCTGGCCCTTAGTAAATCAAGGTTGTGACAGGTAGACTTATAGTCAAGGGGCAATTCTAGCGTGGGGAAATCAAATCGCAAACTAGGACATGATCCCTATTATTAAGTAATGGATAGGGGTTGAGATGAAGGTCATTTGACCCAAACCTGGTGTTTGTAAACGACAGAAAAAGGACGAGTTATCAGTATTAATGTTGTAGTAAACTTGTTTGTCTAGACTAACATGTGTAAAGGCTGAAAAGAGTATGTTTATAGTCATTGTTTGTAAGAATGAAAAGGATCTAGGGTCTATCGACTTCAGGTATCTATATTTGTATAGAGATATGTGATCCCTAAGGGAACACTCGGATGGATGTAAATAGAGGAAAGAAAGAGGTTGTCATGCCTAAGGTTAAATAAATCATACGTGATGCCCCGATCTTACTGATATGAATGTGTTTGTATAGGGTCGGGAAAGGGTCATTTTTTACCCACCGACTCCTTGATTTTTCGTATACGCTTATTTATTCAAATTGTTGTAGCACCGACATCGAACGGAATAATTTTCAGCTATAAATCTATATATTTACATTTGTGTTGCAGTGCCACTAGAAAACAGTATCAACTAAAAATGTTTGCATGATTCAATAAAGCAAGTGTGTAGTAATATTAACAGTCCTCACATGTACCGTTGCTTGACCTCTGACCCCCAACACACACACACACACAATCAAACCAAAACAAAACAACAAGATTGTTTATCAACGGTTAAAATACATTGAATATATTTTAATAATCTTTGTTTTTATATTAACAACAAGAAATCACTCTGAAATTTAAGTCCGCGTATTCAGCGTCTAAAATACGTCGTGTGCTAACTCCAGCCACATACATTTGTAACGAACCCCTGTGCTCCATCCTATGTCTGACAGCGACGTCGCGGACGTGTCCCTAGAATATGGAATTACTGTGGTTTTGAATCAAGGCACATCATGTTTATGGCGGGCCACCGAAGCGTGTCTGTTATAAGATCATATAACAGGTCCCTTTCAACCGAACAGAATAATTCACTGTACTCTAGAATCTACACTAGCCTCCGTTGCAAGTGGTGAAGCAGGTGAAATCGGCCCGGAACGTCGACCAGTCCCCTCATCGATAGTTGGCCTAATACATGCCGAATGCTCAAACGATGACCTAGTCCTGCTGACACAGTCGATCGACACAGGAATACAGCCAACAGTATCTTTTAAATCGTCATCTGGTTACTAAGGAAACTCCACATTTCACGGATGCACTTTCTATCTCGTTGAAAGTTGAACCGCTTCGTTGCCTGATGAGCGTAGCTTTCTCCGCGAACACGGAATACATTTCTGACTTTTTGCAACTAATATGTTTTACATGGTATTTTGGTTTTAAATTTAGATCTACTGTCAATTGTTAAGATAATCAATGCTTGTTAAACATGCTGGTAATGTAAATTAAATTATTAAAAAATATGCAAGGTGGAACTATTTGTTTATTTGTTTGTTGCTCAACTGTGTATTTCGTCACCGTTGACAACGCATCATCTTTCCCGCGAAAAATGCTGTTCAATTAATGTTGTTTTCATGACGGTGTTTTGCTTGTTAACGTGAAAAAAGACTATTTTTTCTTATT
>JAUMHH010025404.1:0-10539 GCA_032359455.1 Chlamys rubida | reverse complement strand
AACAAGAGCTGTTGGAGAACAGCATAGCTCGCCTATTGGTGATATATGTTGTAAGATAGCAAATATCAATAGAAACAAATGTATAGTAAAACCTCAATATAATGCCTGTGATTTCATTTGCCAACATATTTTCAGATCCCTTAATTATGTTTTTCTTAATAATTCCTTATACGTTTCCATCCATTTATTGCCAAACCCCTGCACAAAAAAACTTGCCAAAAAACTTTAACTAAGTCCAATAAACCAGTTTTGGCCTCTAAAGTAATCAAAACATAATTCAGAACATTGCTTACACTCCATATAAATACTTCAACCTTATAATAGACAATAGCCTATTGATGGTGGTGATCCAACAATACAAAAAAAAACTTGCCCAAAAACTTTAACATCAAGCCTCAAAAATATAACCAAGTCCAATTAAGCTGTTTTTCGCCCCTAAAATATGAAAATATGGTTCAGCACATTGCTTACACTCCATATAAACACTTCAACCATATAATAGACAACAGCCTATTGATGGTGGTTGTCCAACATTTCACAAAAAAACTTGCCCAAAAACTTAAACCTCAAGCTTGCCCGAAAACTTGAACTAAGTCCAGTTAAGCTGTTTTTGGCCCGTAAAATATGAAAATATGGTCCAGCACATTTCTTACACTCGATATCAATGCCTTAACCTCATAATAGACAACTGTGTATCTAGTGATACAACACTGTCTGGTAAAACCTTGCCCAAAAACTTAAACCTCAGAAGGTGGGACGCCGACGCTGGGGTGACTACACCCCCCTATTCTCTGTATGGGCGAGCTAAAAAGGTACTGCAATAACAGAAATGTGACGATCCTTAAAACAGTGGTACTCAGTCTGAACTGGAGTTATGTCAATTTTCCAACTGGTTTGTGTAAATTTAGTTGGTGTCTTAAAAGCATGCATATTTTATATTAGAATGAACAGCATACAACATATATACTGATATTCAGAACTAATACTTGAACACGGACAGGTCAGCCCTGCGGCATGTCTGGCTGTATACATCCTCCATATATGCAGAGCAGAGTTAGCCACAGCAATCATGTCGTATTTTGAAATATTGGCAATAGTGTTACACATGTTCTAACCCACAAATACTAGCTATCATCAAGTACGAACAAAATCTGACCAAAAAGACATATTAAGTCTCAGTCTGAAAGGTCTCAGCCAATCAGAAATTATGGCAGCCATCTTATTTTATAGGATCGGGTTAATAATTTTTTGACACCATATCCACTAAGTTTCACCTCCTAGCATGAACAAAATCATATCAATAAAACAGAAGTTACAGCCTTTTATTTCTCAGCCAATCAGAAGCAACAGATGGTGACCAAGGATCTGGGAAATGTGGCGTTAATAACGCAGGATATCTAACAAGTACCATTTATCAGTGAACCCAACAGAAGTCCAGGGTAAGATGTATAAATTCAATAAAAATCTGATCATTCCTTGATCATAAGATCATGATGCGGAAATCCAGCCATCAGTCAATGAGAACCCAGTAGCCTCATTGAATTTGCTCAGATTTTGCCTATAAAACTCCAGTAAGAACATTTGGTAAGTAAGTATACCAGGCAAGTTCAATCAAAATCTGATCATTTCGTCACAAAATACTGCAAAGGAAAGATATTAGCCAAACAGAACTTAGAAGCCTCGTCAAATATATGCAGAACTTGCTAAGCAAGTAAGATCAAAATCCGTCAACATTCTGTAAAAAAACATCGCACAGAAAACAATCAACCTGTCAGAATGCAGCAGCCAAATTAAATAAGTGATAAGAACTTGCAAAACATTGTTCCAAAGGAAAGACTAGGTTTACCAGGCAAGTTTTATCAATAGCCTATCATTCACTCATAACATAATGTACAGAAAGCAAGCAACCAATCAGAACGCTGCAGTCTATTCAATTTGTGTGGACTTTCCTTATAAGATGAAGGGTACAACTGAATCAGTTATAACTGTAAAATCATAGTATCTAATTACTTTCAGTCTCAAAGAGATTTGTGAAACTCCTGATATTGACAATGCCAAAGCATGAACCTTTAGCTAGTAATCCAAACAGACTGACAACACTCACCCACTAACAGAAGCCAGAATCTTCAGCTTGTGGTCAAAATGGCTGACAATGCTGAAGCCAGAATCTTCAACTTGTGGCCAAAATGACTGACAATGCTAAAGCCAAAATCTTATCAAGTGGTCAAACGTGGCGGACAACCTGTCGCCCAAATCTTCTAACAGAGGTCATCCATGAATGATTGACACTTTTTATCAAACACCTCAACATCAGCATCTGATCCACAGCAATTACAAATCTGATTGGAAGATTGATGATGTGTCCTATTAGATGCTTACCTATCATGGTGAATTTGGCTGTAAACCCTTGTCTACATGTCAGGACCCAGGCACTGATCAGAACACACTCTTCACTAGTCAGTCCTACCAGCACAGCATAGTTTAGTCTCAAGTTGTGTGCATATATGGTGAACCTCCGGTTTGATCGAACAAAATTAAATAAATATTGGTAATCCTGTTTGAATTGTACGAAATTATCGCTGCTAAATTAACAAGTTATTTCGAACAATCTGAGTCGATATCAGTAAAAACCATGGCAAACAGTCAAGTTGTTGATAATAATACTGCTACCTCAGAGCTCAAATTTTGTGTTCCAAAAGTCTGAAATGTGTTTGAGTAAGGTAATGATCTATCACTAGATAAAATACACTGTTTTCATTGTAAAAAAAACTTCCTGAGGATTCCAATTAACAGAAGGTTTACCGTGTCTGGTAATTACAGCAGACAACAGAACATTATTTGTATTGAATAAAATAAAAATCTGTTTCGTACTTAAATGTATAACATCACAGAAGACTCATATTATAACAAAATATTTCTATGCAGTTTTTTTTACATCTTTGTAAAGATAGAAAAGTCTTTTTTTTCCCTATCTCACTACCAAGTGTTTTACAGAATGTGACAAAAAAACAAAGAGATAATGTCTTGGCTTATAAGTTAGTCAATTTCCTGATGGCAGATTAGAAACTAAATCAAGAAATTAAAATCACAAATGATAAAACATTTAGGTCCAGAAATACAAATCAAAAGCAAACAAAACTTGAAATTATCTGCTGCAATAGAAACCTGATATATCTCAAAGTTCTTAATATTCGCAGTATTAACTTCACTCCCACAGTGCAAGTACTCCCTCAGGTTTATGTAAGCAAGAGAATTTCTGTACCTGGTAAGTCAGAAATGTCCCAGTAGCCAAGTGAAATTAGTTTTACTGTTAAAACATTTTCTATTAAAAGTACCAGTGACTTTGATCTTTGAGACCTGCAATACAAATTCCTTTAAAGTATGATATACTCGGTAACTGAACTTGAATATTCATCTGTCTTTCTATGAATCATTACAATCTCAAGTAAAAGAACAAAGACACATATATACATATGAAGTTTGGTTAAAATCTGTCGACAAATTTAGTCATATAGAGATGGCAGTAAAAATGCTATTAAGGGCAATGGTGACTTTGTCCTTGACCTTGGTAATCAGAAACACAACCGCATCCAAAGTATTCTCATACCTGACCTTTGTGTTAGGTTTGTTTAAAAGTCATTGAATGATACTTAATTGGTTGACACTTTTCTATAAATAGTTAAGTTACCTTGACCTTGACCTAGTGAAACACAAATTCATCCATATTTGACCTTTGTATAAAGTTTGATCAAATCTTTTAAGATAAAGTCACTACAGTGATGACACTGAATCAGTTGAAGAATTACAAATTGTAATTTCTATTTAGTTTATTAGTCACTTGGCCTGCTTCCTGATCAAATATGCAGCATTTAACACATGAAAATATGAATTAATCAAATTAATTTGCCTAAATCGCAGGTCTATTCCAGGATTGAAGTGTTTGACACTGCTTCATGTTAGGTGAAATAATCGCTTTCAACTTGAAATAAATATTTTAGCAAAGTAAATTTTGAGATATTCACAGAAACTACTTTTGTAGGCTGAATTCCTGACAAGATGTGTACAGTCTTACACTGTTTCATAATGAATGTGACATTTGGGCTAGCTAGGTTCAAATAATTATGCACAGACACATAATTACCCTGACTATCGTTGTCAATGAACCTCTACATGTAAGTGTCAGGTCAATGTGTGACAGTGAAGCAGGTGTTACCTAAGTCATATCATTAGGGAGTGATGATATTAACTCATTCACCCCTGAAGACACTTTTGAACTCTTCCAATTCAAAGGATGGAATAGCTCATTATGAAATTTGAGGGGTGAATGAGTTAAAGGTGTGACAAAACATCCCAGAAGTATGAACTCGTGGTCTTGTCCTTAAACACTAATATACCTTAAACATATTCTGTACAGAGTTGGTCATATAATTTAGGCAATTGACATATATACAGCATTGCACTACATCAATTATAAACAGCTGGAAAAAACAGGTGATTCAAGAAAATGTAATATTAAGTAAAAAGTTAAATGACACGATTATGAGTGGATTGTACCTTACTTTAGCTATGATATTTGTTCTAAACTAGAACAACAGCTTGACTAGCCATAGTACAACAGAATGTCCTACTGAAGTAAGATACAGATAGACAACAGGGCAGACATCGATAGACAACAGGGCAGACATCGATAGACAACAGGGCAGACGTCCTGGAAGCTGAAGACAAGATGGTAACAAGTCGAAGGAAGAAAACAACACTTACAGTGGGAAGGCATTGAAGTGGAAGTACACCAGGCCGAGTCCATACAGGAACGTTGAATCCTACAACCATAAACATCGTTATAAAACGTCCGTGTAAACTGTGATATTCTATGTTTTATATGTACCATTATATACTCTTAGCAGTTATTTCTACGATCTGGTTTCTAGAAACAATTTAACTAAGATTTCGTTTCTTTAATTTAATTTTCTCCAAAAAGAGAAAATATTTTTTTAGTTAAAGGAAAGTGTTAACATAAGGAATGCTAGAAAAACAAGGGTCATGTTTTAATATATATTTCCATAATATTATATCTCTATGGTTTGAAAATATATTATTGCTTTTACGTGTAATCAGCTTTGCATTTTGACTTCTGATAAGGTGGTTAAATAAATGGCGAAGGGAAAGTTCATGAATTTAGTAGATTGTTTATAATGATTTTAAAAAATCAAAATTTCTAATTTGGTAGCTGGTTTCTTGGATACTACAAAGTTAAAATAACAAATTAGTAACAGATTTTCTAAGTCCATGATCGAAAATATTTATAGAACTGACATGTCATAATCAGCCATTTAAAATTATTTGCAAATGGTTCTACTTATAGAATCAGATTTGGCAAACTGTTAAAATGCCTCGGGTATACAGACTTTGAACATTGATAGTCTTACTTTCATTGGAGAAATGTCTACTGATGATGACAAAAGAATAAATTGTTCACTTTAAGAAGTCACATTATTATCAAACAGACTTAGTCTCCACATATTGATGATACACTGTCATTCATAAATATGTATTTTGAAAATTTCTACCAGATGAAGTTTGAATGGAAAGTGTTAATCAAATTTGAAAAAATTTGAAAAAATGGAATCAAATTATAAATTTATTGAGTAACATCAGTGACTTCATTAGCGATAGTGAATTTGTTTACAGGTCTGAGTTTATACATATTAACTAGCGGGAGACATATAAGTATGAAACCTTACCTTCCAGTAGTCAGGCTTGAGGTAATAGAACCGCTGGTATGCAGATAAGGCTGAAATATAATTACAGATCAATTCAATTGAATTTAATTCAATAATATTTTATATGAATATGAAGCAGTACCGTTTTTACTGACTGAACTATATCAACATGGCAGTACGATGGTAATTCAAGGAGAAAAATACCATCATGGAAATAGCTATTTTATTCACTCAGTGAGGAAAATAAAAGGAAATATTTCATATCAAATATTGTGATATCCTTATTTTGTCAAAATAGAGTCTGTTGAGTTGGGAAGGAGATATGGATGCAGTCAGTTTTATCAAGCCCAGTTTTAAATTATGAACAAAGGGAATTAACTCTTACTTGTTGGTACCATTTCATAAGTAAAAAGTCTTCTTTTTTATGTATTAATTAGTCCTTTTTCACTTTAAAGGATAGTGGAATCTTAGCAAGAGTATCTCCCAAGGACATGAAGGAAGGGAGTTTCCTACCCCCCCCCCCATTCCTGTTATGAAAACATGTTTCATGACATATATTTTTAACTTATTTTCAAAGAATGGTTGATATTTTCTATTCATGCATAATCAGTTTTAAGATTTCATTGCAAGGATTTTAATAATTTTCCTCCTTAAAAAAAAGTAAGCAACAAATTTTGATGGAGTTGATTTGAGAGTTACAGTTGCATATAGATCCCATGGGGGTATAGGGACAAACAAAAAGGTAAGACAGTTTGGTAAAGGAGAACAAACCTTTGGGGTACTGTTCCAACAACAGGAGAAGGTGACCTAGTTGACAGTAGATAGTGGTGTCTACTCCACTGTCCTTCTCCCCTCCCTCTAAACCACTTGCCTGGTTTTGCTTGGCATTCTCTCGTATCACCTGCTCAAAGAACTTTATGCCCTGTGAAGTAAAGTACAAAATCTATCAGTGCATTCTCACTTACACCTCTTCTGAAGTGTAACCTGGTCAGAAGTTGTGTTCCTTTATATTTCATACAAATAGAAGTAGCAAAAATTCCAGCATCCCTCCCTTTTAAAAGCAGTAAGCTACCGTTTGCACTGAAAACTATTAGAACAGAACCATTGACAACAAAAAAACAAGAGGTCTGTGGGTCTGTATAGCTCACCTGTTTCTCTCTCAACTTCTTTGTTTGGAGTTAAAACATTCTTACAACATCTAATGTTAGATGACCAAATTCGGCCTGAATTCTTTGCAAACGACAGCACTAGTACTATGTTAGTGGCAAATCCAAACATGTGTGAGAAGCAAAGATGGGTATGTGTGGATGACTTGTTTGCTACAGGTTAGAGTACAACTAAAAAATTCAGGGTTATGGAGTTTTACATAAGCTTATAAACTTATTTCTATTCATATTTATTAATATGGGTGTAATTCCTTTCTTTGATATGATGCTCATGAAGACTATTGCTAATTCCAATTCTGAGTTATCTGTCAAAGAGACGAGAGGAGACTGAATATCTCCCTGTATTTCCCTAGTATAGTGGGAGCTGTTCATTTCTTCATCTTGAGTAGACAAGAAATGCACAAGCTTATTGAAGGTTAGGACTTTTGTGCTAAGTGGGACTAGTGAACACAGCCATTACCATTCAATAGTGGTTTTGTGAGCAGTGCCAATGTACAGGTAGCATTGATTTCTCATACAATAACAATATGATTAACATCATTACATAATAGAGAGTTCTGACTGTTTTATATCTCAATAAATATAAAGGAAAACTATATGTATGTCTACTATAAATGTTAAATTGTAATATAACACATATATTTATGCACACAAGTACAGCAGACCTTTGCGCTACATTAAGACTCTTTCTGTAAAGGGAGGTAACTTTTATTTATTTATTTAGATCTTTAATGGCCCAAAACACAGTAGAGGTCTTTAGGGTCAATAAAAGGTAGATAAAACACGCAAAAGGAAATGACATCAAACAAACTAAAAGATAAAAAGACAAATGTCAACTTGAAATGCAAAAGTGGCTATGGTAATTATATAAGTTACATCTTTGTGAACAGACCAACAGTTGTCAGGTAAGTTAGAATTGTTGACATTTACCGTTAGGGAGGGAACTTTCTTCTGACTAAAGATATGGTGTTCTGGGGGTTTCTTCTGGGTGGCAGAAAGGGTTGATGATGGTAAAGACATTTTCAGGACCTCTTCTCCAAAACTTACCATGTGGACATTTTTACATTGGCTGCAGTATGTATTAATGTTACTATGTTTAAAAATGCATATCATTTGTATGTAGCACGAACAATTCCACTTTTGTGAATTGTTTTACATATTAATTGCCTATTTTTATTTCCCCTACTAATTAAGACAGCCCTAAATCTGTGTGTAGACAATGATTTATCAACAGGGACTCTTGATTATATTAGGAAAATAATTCTTTATGATTACTGAGTTAACATGTATATGCAGTTTGCACACAAATAATGCACTAAGTGTACACTTCCATTTACACTTTTTTCGAGTTTATGACAATTACCTTTTCCAGCAAACTTTTCTGTGGAGCTCCGTCTGGTGTGTTAAACTTCAAGAAGCCAAACAGTCGACTGCAAAATAAGAATCAGATACAATGTACCAGCAGTTGACTTTAAACAGCTCAGCGTACAACGATAGATAGGTATATGCAACAGCAACACTGAGCTCAGTCTAGCGCATGTTGTTCCCATCTTCACTAGCCAAGTGTTCGCTTCATATACATACATGTACACTCCATTTACGTAAGTGGAGTGTATACGAAGCGAACACTTGAGGCTAGCAAAGATGGTTGTTTGTTGCAATAGTATAAGATGAGTATAAACAAGAAATAACTCTAAATATAATGAGCAGAGTTTTTATGTTGGTGGAAATAAATCTGAAAACATTTGTTTATAAACATATCTGTGGTAAAAAAAAAAGCCTTTTTACACAAAAAAGGTTGGGCGCAATAAAGTTGGCTTATCGAGAAACATCAAGCATATGAAATGGTTAGATAAACATTAAATTGTTTAGTATAGGACAATTTAGTACAATACATACATGGACCAACTACCATGGGTATGGTGAAACTATAAAGTGAAAAAACTGCTGTCCAAATATACTTTACTGACAAATGCAGTCGGTCTAAGTAGGTCTATTTTAATTTCGTTGCAAGTTCTTCATACTTTCTCAGTTCTGCAAATGCAATTTGATTGTCAACAATGTTATATGATTTCTTTTCAATTCAACTGAAACAAATACGTTATACTAAAAATAAAGTTACTCAGTACATCACTTCATCAGTCAAAATGATGGCTAACCTATCAAACTCGGTAAGTTGCTTCTTTTCTTCATTTTGGAGGACTATCTCCATTCCTTCGAGATTCATGGTCGCAAACTCTCTGGCAAATCTCTCCCCGATAATTGCAAATAACAGTGCTTCTCGAGGGATACACAGTCGGTTTTAAACTGTATAAAACGTAGGTGAAACAGGCATTTTCCGTCTCTCTTTACAAAGATGCCAGAGAAAAGGACCTAGTGACCTAGTTTCCAGCAGCCAATGAAATCTCTTGTTACAAATACTCTTCGGTTAATTTAATTAACCAATTTCACAAAACTTTATAAAAAACGAAATGTGGCATATTGAATCAAAATATTCAATGTAAGATATCGCCTTTCAAAACCAAATATAATTGTGTATAATAACTAGATTTATTTTCTCAACATTTAGTGTTGTAAATGACATATAAACCAATATAAAAATATTTATTGGTGGGAGCTGCATTCCGTAAAATAGTACAACTGGTTTGGAATGAGACTGAAACGAAACTAAACACTGGAGAGTTATCACTTGACAAGTGAGTTTGCGAGGAGTTTGCGGCGAAGTGATACGAGGAGATACACATGCGGATAAGGTAGGCTTAACTCTTAACAATATAGTCTTTGAAAGCATCTATTCGTATAATCAATATTGTTGTGTTGATATTTGGAATGGGTGAAAAATAAATTCGTCATGACAAATAATGACTGTGTCACGTCATGTAATTTTAATGACGAAATAGACCATTTGACATTCAGCAGGAGACAAAACGATGACGAATGAGCAGACGAACGATTTATGTTTTCTTTCGTATTATGTCATATGAAATTACTTGGCTGAGGCTGGTTAAGTTGTACAATGGTACCAAACTTTTCAAACTCTAGCAAAGGTCAAGTTGAGGTTGGGCACAAGTCAACCCTTAATTCACTGTTTACAATAACATTTTAATAACTATAGTGGCTAATAAAGAAACAATACCATTATACATATCTCTGTATCTTTTTTTTATTTCATTGAACTTCAGTAAAGGACAAAACAAGACTGAAAGAAGATGGCAAACGACAATGAACCGTTTGAGGTCCTAGACCTAGATGCAATCCGAAGAGGAAATAGCTGGATACAGAGTGTGTTTGGAGACATATCAAGACAGTCTGCAGCAAAGCAAGTTGCTATCGGAGGAGCTACAGGATGGTTTGTATCTAAATTGATGTTGCGAAGCAGAGTTGGGAATTTAGTTGCCATATATAACTCTATAGCAGATAGTGTGTCGGGGCAAGAGTTATGCGTGTGATTAAGGTATCATCTTGTATAAACCTGAGAAAAGGTGCAGTTATTCAAAGATTATTCAAATCCAACATCAATTTTACCAGCCCAAGCTAGTGGAATTATATACCCTACCCCTGCTGGTTAAATTACAATTCTGGTAATACTGCACGATAAGTCCAAGGATGCATTCATCAAGAAGTGTGCTGTAGTCCTCTTTTGTCCTTACTCT
>JAUMHH010025393.1:0-10540 GCA_032359455.1 Chlamys rubida | reverse complement strand
CCTGATCTACACCTTGTACACAATGAACTGTCCTGATCTACACCATGTACACAATGAACTGTCCTGATCTACACCTTTTACACAATGAACTGTCCTGATCTACACCTTTTACACAACGAACTGTCCTGGTCTACACCATGTACACAATGAACTGTCCTGATCTACACCATGTACACAATGAACTGTCCTGATCTACACCTTTCACACAATGAACTGTTCTGATATACACCTTTCACTCGAACAACTGTCCTTATCTACGCCATTTAAATAAAGAACGGTTATTATCTACACCTTGTACTCAACCAATTGTCCTTAAAACTTTGCCTAATAAATTTTGTTCATCTCTTGGTTCATGGCATATATTTTCCAGTACGTTTCTTTAAAGTCCCTAAATGGTGCCTTGCCATAAATTAACTTCAAATACAAAATATATCTGGTAGAAAGTATTCCCTTAAGAGTACCGATAGACTTTTGACATATTCTTCCGCCATATTCTACAAATAAGTGTCGCCTAAAAACATCCATCTAGCAGATAATATCGCTTTCAGAGTACTTCTTGCTAGCACGGTGGAGCTTAACAAGTCGTATTCCATATTTAGATAGCAATACAAGGATCTTCAGAACTTCTTTGGGATTTTCGTTTTAAATCCACATTTGTTTTACGCTGCTTCGTACATAAGCTATATCACAATATCAGAGGTACGTTGACCAGATCTAAATGCGTCCAATGCACATTACGGTCGCATCATTAGACTGGGTTATATGATAAATGAATTGTCTTACTCGACAACATAAATGTCACCGAAAGATTTATATCAAACACATTAGTTTCTCACTAGTAATGAATCATAACATTGCCCTGGTAACATCAGCACTGTATAAATAACCAACCCATCACCTTAAATGGACAAATTATGCTGAGATATCACAGCGTGTTTGGTAAAGAATCCGTACGTATACCGTAATTCTATAAAACTCTTCCGTCACGTATTTAGTCAATTTGCAGTGAAACATTTCAATAAAACACATACAAATACATAATCACAATTATTTATCATTCACGAATTGGTTGAATGATCCGAGAAAGATCAACTTCCGCTAACAGTCATCTCAAAACGAAATCAGGCGCCATTTTGCAAAACAAAAAGAAGTTCAGCAGCAATTGAATGTTTGAAAAGTGTATTTGATTGGCGAATATTAGTTCAACTTTGATATTGACTAATAAAGTAAATTCTCTGAAAGGAATAACATATATTACAGAGGCGTTTTACAGATTAAATTAAGTTCGTCACCTGATTACAACTGGACGGACAAAGCTACATCGATGAAATCTCCTGTACATTTCTGTCGTCACGATAAGAAAAAATTATGAAACCGCCACCTGGCACCTTTAGTCGTGTTTTTCAGTAATATTCTGAATAAATTTGGTCCGATTTGGTTCCAATCATTTGTAAATCGATATAAGCGGTATTTGGCTAGCAATCATTAACTTTCATTTATTACTTACATGTGTATATATATATTGTATTTTCAATTTTATAGCATGTGACTTGTACCTGTACGAATCACTTGAATTCGCTTTTGATGTTTATCACGCGAAATATAAGTATCCTACAGTATAGATTGATATCGCATATCAGTACATTATATTTATTGTGGCCACAGTCAAATTTTTATTACTTCAAATAAAAAAGCAATGATAGATGATTCGTTGCTGCATGAATTACAGCCTAACAGGTGCACACTGGAGGAGCAGGCTCGTAAGTATACCCAATAATCAAATAATGACAGCGGCTAATAAAATTGTAAAGTTGATGTAAACGTTTAATAGCTTTGTAACGATCATTCATGGCGTGTAATATGAAGACAATTTCCTTGTTGTTGTGACTCATGAGATTATTATTGAAGTTACAAAATGAATGGTAATGATATAAAAAGTAGATTTAATACGATGAAATACGCGATATGAGCGATTGGTTATGTCTCCTACGGTTTGTCGATAGAACTGACATAAGTACAGGCAACCCTGCTCACCATATGTGTTCAAGTACATATACAACAAACAAGACCTGGAAATAACACGAATACTTTTTTATATATTGGATCGTAAATTCATTCGAAAAACGTGCTTGAGTTACGTTTGAGGAATGTTTCTGAGAGTTACTAATACCCAAGATAACGCATGTTTTATATCACCTGCAGCACGTGCTGTTCTCGCCCTATCCTGATGACACGTGTCGGCAGTGAGCGGATATCTCTATCGTATCTGATCGATTTATAGCGTACAACCTAAGACAACAAAACAAACGAGGGTATTTACTAAAAAAGAATAACTTACACATTGATAACGCTGCTTCCAAGTCAGACGTTTGAAGGGTAGACCAGTGACGGATTTGTCACGTGACACTATCAGATGTAGAAGTAATCCATTGATTGGTTAGTTGGGGTTTTGTTTTAACAATGCGGATATGGCAAGATCAAGCTGAAAGACACAATTATATGTTTTGTAAAATAATCTTGAAACTTAAATTGCTTGCAAGTCATGAATAAAAACGCAATGCTAATAACGATTTTACTAAAAGTATAATGGTGAGTGCTCAAGTTTTAACGAACGTAGGCGCAAAAACGAGTGATAAATTTATAAGAAAATGGCACCATGTAGGTTAAATATGCCTCCTTGTAGTTTCGAGGAAATTATTTATCTCTATATCAAACAAAAAGGATCATATGAAGTACCTGATATGGGGCCACCTGCAGGATCGGGAGGTGGGGGTGTTGGGTTAGATTCGATTCCGCTCCTTAGTCGGGGGGGGGGGGGGGGGTAAAAGAGATGAGTGCGAGATAAAAGTTTCTTGTTGACCAGTAAATTGCACGACCAGAGTGTTTCACCGGAGGTTCTTCACTCTACGCTGCAGAAATTGTGTATTTGTTATCTTGACTGGATTTCAATTATTTCAGCATCTTCAACGATAATGACATAATTAACGGTTACATTTGGTTAAATCGGGGGTGATCGACATAGTTAAGATTGGACAGGAGGAATGGGCCGGGTACCATAGGATGTATAGCAATTACTTAGTGAGCTCCGGTCGCTTTTTGCCCTTTTTGGTTGATGCTATGCTTTTATTTATGTTTCTCTGTACAGCTATGCCGTTTTACTTTTTAATGTTGCTTTGCGAACTATTTTAGAAACAATCAAAATGCCACACAAAAAAGCACTGGGATCATATATGGTTGAATTAAGCGTTCCCATAGGCGTTTGTCCCTCTTTGATGTCCGGGTTTTTTTC
Source organism: Chlamys rubida (assembly GCA_032359455.1). Lineage (NCBI taxonomy): Eukaryota > Metazoa > Mollusca > Bivalvia > Pectinida > Pectinidae > Chlamys > Chlamys rubida. Next base: position 7,251 of record JAUMHH010025393.1, on the reverse strand, counting down.
TGGTTGTTACTTAATTTGTCGTTGGATAAAAACTGGTTCAGAAAATCAGATATATTGAATTAGATTTTAACTAAATCAACTGTATCTTCTTTAAAAACTGGTATGACATTTTAAAATTATTCTGGTAATTTTTCAAATAAGAAAACATATTAAGAAAAACTACTTTCCTTGTTAAAACGAAATTATTATTATATTATTGTTTTTTAGTTTCATTATTTTCTTACAAGTCTGCCTTTAACATTGATTAGCTTTGTTACCATCCACTTATCTCTACCATAAGTCCATATTCAGGAAATAAATATTCGAAGTATCACATGCTTTTACACGATTGCCTGAATGAATCTGCAGTAGTACAGACGTTTACTACCAATTATATAACCAGGAAAACGAGGGTACGTTTTGCATCGTCAACTCAATGACATAAATTGATGTATTACCCAATCAATAATTCATTTATATAGGCCTTGCCTGCTGTGCAATCCTATTGTTTACTCAATAAAATATGATGAAATGAAATGAAATCATTAACTTAAATGTTAGTTTTGGTGACACAAAACTATTACCCGACATCAACACTTTTTTATATTTGATGTGAGTGTGCAGTCGCCCGTGACTTCATGGTTGTATAATGGTGTTTAGCTCAATTAATATTTGCACGATTTGTGAAAGTAGTGAAATTGTTCTGACATATAAGTGATATCAAACCTTTTATCTGAAAACAATATTTTATTTTAATAACCTATGTCTAATTTTAGTATCAGAGGGAACACAGCTATCGTTCAAACAAAGCTATTACTATCGAAGCGTGAACTTTACACTGCTAAGTCATGATTATCACCTTAATGTCATTTTGAAATATAGAAACAAAAATGAGTACGAGCTCTAAATCACTGTTTTTCTATATACATGTAATAATTTCTTAATTGAACCCATAATCAAATATTCTACAACATGGATTGTAACTCCGTACTCTTTTAATGTATTCATGCGCATAGCTGCCATTTTAGCAAATAGGCAGTTGCATGCACATAAAGTATTGCCGTCAAAAGCCTCTTCCCTTTCAGATGGCTAGATGATAAACCTAGCATGCACTTCATTTACAGTCTGTGCAGCTGACAGTGTAGTTCTCTACTTCGCTCCTATTAAAAGCATAAATGTCGTAGTGAATGACACCTGACCCTCCGGACGATAAGGAACATATCCTCGTTGTTAACGAACAAAAGCATTAAAGATTATCCCAAAAACTTTTTTTTTTTTCAATAAAAATAAAAACAATTATTATTAAAAATAAAAAAAAAAAAAAAGTTTAAGACCCTAAATTAATGTCTCGGTCCGCGTGAATAATGTAACATTCCCGAGTTATATCAGAGTTTAGGGATGTAAACGAAACACTCGGACTGAGATGGATGGGCCTTGTAGACAACTGACTGTCAAGGCTTCTCCGGGAAGGCAATGATTAATGGATATATACCATGCACGTTTGCTGTAGAAATTCCAGAAACGGGACTTTAAATCATCCTATTGTTAAATATGTGTAAAGTATTGTTTAAAAAAACATCTATATGAAAAATAAAGCATGCAGTACAATATTTTTTTCAGAACATACTTGGGGCTGAAAAGAGCCTTTTATTTTCCGTAAAAGCACAGCACACCAATGATTGATGCGAGCAGAGCTATGGCGGCAAATATATGTACTAAAATTTTCTCGACACGTTATTATTCACTCGAATGTTAGGTAATGACGAACTGCTATGATAAATATAAAGTTATAACGACCTGCCATGATTACTGTACAAGTCAAGGCTAACAGGAACAATGTACTCTAACTTCAGTTGATAAAATGATACATAAGAAATTAATCTTAGTCTATGATAAATCATTTAGGCTGATGCCGCCATAAATATAGTTCACTGACATTAAAACACGTCAAGCTCCTCTGCAATTAAACTGAATGCTACGCAATGACACATTGCTATTTACGTCATGTTGATTTTAATGTCTCTTTAGCTAGCTACGGCGAGATATACCAGCATCGAATCAAGCGAGTGGTGGCAACGCGAAACCACAATAATGATGATACATGAAAAATGTCCCGGTAATGTATTTTAGCAGTGACAGCGATTTATATGACCTACTTAATAAATGATCTTCAAATAATGTGTCATATTATTCAGTATTGTTGAAAATAAGATATATAAATAAAATTATTATTGTTATTCGGTTTGATTACAAAGTTATTGGGATTAGCCCAACCATTTGAATAACTTCACCCCAAGTTCACAATATCAAATTTACATTTCCCGATGTTATATATGCCATAGGCTTTTGGGTTGAAATTTAGAGACAGAGAGAGACGTATACTATTAGGAGGCTTGTTTAACCTTAAAGCAAATTGTATTTATGATTATTTCGGAACTTTCTTCATTTATATCGTTAATATGCCTACAGATCTGACAAACAAAGTTGATGACTTTAATCATGAATGAACAGTTTTTGTCAAATGCGCCTTTCCTTATGGAGATGAAAACACTAGGGCATTCACAGGAAATTTCCAGTCTCTTTGACACGTTGTGATCTTAGCTAAAATTTACTACTTTATATTTACGCAATAAATAAAACTTCAAAAGGTCAACTGTAATACAATTTCTCCTATCGCCATATTCCTTCATTTGGTAAACCTACGGAGTTCAAAAGCTATTGTTTGCCCTCAGAGCAGTTTAAGCCTCAATTCATATTCCGTTGAAACACAACAGTACTTTCGTCCTATTGACGCCAGTATTGTATAAATAACATAATTCCTAAGATCTTACTTAATGGAACAGCTTCTCTGTTAGGACTGGTTATATAGGTAATCACAGATATGTGTCTATAAAAGAAGAAATAATCAGTCGACTTATTCAATTCTAACAACCCAATGACACAGGAATTGTCATGCTTTACAAAATAACGCATTTGCTTCGACGGATGTCGTGTGACCCTTGCATGTTTATCGAATATAGCATACAAGTCGACTGCAGCAGTCCTCTCTCAGCACCAGACACAGTGCATTTGGCGATTTTCCGCATAGATAACAAATTGTTTTGAAAGTATGTAATTGGGGACCTTTGGCTAAACCTGATTAACTCAAAGTCTGTAATGACAAAAATGGCGCCTTGAGGAAATCGTTAGATCGAGTTATCGTAAGAACAACAAAACTATTAGCATCCCATCGGTAAAAAAGTGAAGTGGACCTGGGAGTCATAATGGATCCAAAGCCGACATTTTCATAGCAATCCACCGCTGTTGCTGAAAACACAAACGGGTTCCTTTGATTGGTCTCTCAAAAGTCCATATTCACAACCAGCACACGTTCTCTGTGGACGTTCTCTTACCATTCCTTAATACAGAAAGACCATCATTGAAAATCTACCAAAAAGGCATATGGCGTATCACCGGATTAAGGACATCGCCAACAACGAAATCTGTAAACATCTAGGGCAACTTAATACAGGAGGGACAGGGCAAACCAACCTTATACATGTAAAGCTCCGGAATGTAAAAATGAAAATAATATCAGCTAACCGTACAGAAAAACAGTCTTTCAACTTCAAGAGGTCACTCTAAAAAGCTGTTGTAAAGACTTGTACTTGTACGATTACCACTTCAGCACACATGCAGGCATACACACATAGGTAGATATTAGCCAGGTGGACTAGCATATATATAGTAGTTAGCGCCTGATAAGGCAGCTCCTGCGAATTCATCGAAATTGTGTTGATTAATGTATATGCTAATTGTATTAATTGTATGTCTATGTACTGTAAAGCGCGTTAGAGTGGTTTATGTTAGCTAGATAGGGCGATATATCAAATGTTGTATATTACTATTACGTCTTATATAACCTGAAGACGCTTTTGGCTACAGACTGGTAAACATTTGGATCAGATTGAATGAGAAAATTATTAAGACACGACGGGCAACACTTAAAAGCCTGCCGGAGCAAAATAAAGGAAGAAACGTACAACGGCAGTAACGGTAGTTTAGATGAATAAAAATGCATGCAGGATTGATGAAAGGTGACCAAAGAAAAGGTTGTTTAGAGTGAACTGTTAGGGGTGAACCAGTGATACCGATATTTGATGAAAACAAACAAAGTACCAATAAACTGTAGATACACTGTTTATACCATTGCACAGCCATCAAACCGGAACCGGAAATTGGCTGGTAGGCTACAAGGGTATCACAAACTGTTTCGTTGATACTATATCTGTGAATAGGTCGACCAGTTGTAGAATATAAAAGCAACGCTATAATTGGCAGGTGAATAAAGCAGCACCAAATATACATGTACTAATTATAAATACGTTCAACATTGCAACATATGTATCAGCGCCATATGTATGTATAACAACGTCAATTATACTTAACACATCAGCGCCACCCATAGACTATCCACTCATCAGACCAATATATGAAGTACTTACAGCAGCTGCATGAACTGGGAGTATAAAAAGCAGCGCCATCTATAGGACATAAACGCATCAGTGTCACCTATATAAAGAATGCATAACAGCCCATAAACGGGAAGTACACAAAGCAGTGCCTTCTATAGGACATAAACGAATCAGTGTCACCTATATAAAGTACATACAGCAGCTGCGTAAAATTGATGTACATACAGAGACATATATACATGATAGAATGTACACGCATCAGTACTTACTATAGACAACACACATGCCAAAGTAGAAATGCATACAGCAGCGATTTCTATATAAAGTACATTAAGTAACATCATCTTTTAATTTCATACAAAATGCGCTGTCGATATGAAGTATATATACAGTGTCATAAATAGGAAGAGCGTAAATCAGCGACATCTATAGGATGTTCATATATTGTATAGGATGTATGTACAGCAGCGCCATCTATAGGATGGATGGATGTACAGCAGCGCCATCTATAGACACCATACTGCGACAGATTTAGGAAGAATGGACAACTTTAGTAAACATACAGCCAGCAGCGCCATCTATAGTCATCCAGAGCAGCGGCAGCTACAGAATATATAGTAGCAGCAATATATATAACAACAACGCCAAAACAAAAGGAATTATATGTGTTATCAATAGAAAATATTGAGATTGTTTCGGTTCTAGTTTCACGAAAATTTCTGTATCGACTGATTTAAAAAAAAAATAACGTGAAAATAATATTTATGAAACATTGGGCTGTTTAAACAAGATTATGATGGAGAAGAATCTACACAACGTTATTATAGCTTGTATTAAAATCCTGAAAAACATATAGAATAACACATATTTTACCTTCTATTATACCTAGTCTGACACTGATTGCCGAAGATTTTCAATATAATGCGTCTCATGGGACATACAACGCAAACAGATTCTCTGTAATGTATAAAGGACCTGCAGCTTAATGCTGGTTCGTATATTGAACAGATCTATGTTCATATGATTGACGGTGACAGGAAAGCAGTCTGCTGTGTCACATTCTAGTGTACATCGGGAAATTTAATACTTGTATATTCTTGAAATCGATCTGTATTTGTTAACTTGTTTTGAATTCCGTTCATTATAATAGGAAAATTTATTTTCATAAATCTAGATTTTTCCCCGCGATTTCTGATATTCCAATTTAAGATTAAACAGCACCAAACGGCGGGTGTTCCGCCATTAAAATTCAAAATTGTGTCCTAAATGAGGCAACACGTCAGGGGAAAAGTTCAACGGTGGTTTTTGGAAGAAGAAAAACAGGATCGGCTTTAATAATTTCTTGTGTGTTAATTCAAATTTGTCGTTAAAAGTCTCACTGTCTTATTTGATGGGAGGGACAAACTGATGATTTACATGGTCATTGAGGTCAAATTATTTCTCGACAGGAAACAAAGTAATATTTAAAAAAAATGTAGGTCACATTTATCATGCCGAACACTGAGCTTTCATTGTTTGTAACGAGGCCGTCATCACATAACTACCATTAAATTTCTTTGCTACATGTATGGATTGAAGCCTCTCCAGCCACGAACAGCTCTTTTCTGGTTTACTATTAGATTTTGGGTGAATAGGACGCATTTATCAGGGAAGTATTGACTCTAGAGACAGAAATAACATATGAACATGTTAAACCCATACACAGGCTGCGTGGAAAGAGTAGTCATGCTGTATCCCACTTCATAATATCGTAATAGGCCACTCATATGGGACCCCCTGCAGAGTCAGGGTTTTCTTCTGACAAGTTCTGTATATTCTACTTAGGAGACAACGGAGCGTACAAATTTGACCAGCAATACTTGGGAGTATATCTCTTCTAATCTTACTACTTCAAATCTCTACCGTTTCCTTTTCGGCTGGTGTCTGCCCAGGCATCCGTCTTTCTATTACCTTCACTGTTGCGAAGGCGTTTACTACGTAAAACAAACTGCCGAGGAAATAAAAGTTAACAATCGAGAAATTCAAATTTTCACATTTTGTCACTACAAATTTAGTGAGGTGACCATTATTATCACACTGTTATCCAAAGTCAGCATAAAAAAGTTTACAAAACGAGTTGGTTATGTATTAAATTTCAAGTTCTTGTGAAAAATATCATGCAAGAATTTCATCTTTGGAGTACCGATGGTTTAATTTTAAATATTATTACACAAATTTAAACAAAAACATGTCGACTAAAACGTCTAGAAAGTGGACAATATCATCTTCGATGCTTTTCTCCATAGCTCTATGATGTTTCAATAATATTAGTCACATTTCACCAACCAGGGTGGTCTACATGAGAAGTTTAAATCTACGCTGTAGAAACGCTAGTGTCGCCGTCATGATATGATTTCTTGCTGTGAGCTTTCAATATGTACCATGATTTAAAATGTGTTCATTGTATCACTAGTGTCACCTGCGTGGCAGAAAAATCCTACCCTTAAAGAACACTAGGAACTGTCTTACTTTTTTTTCGTAAGTTAACTATGTCGTTCCTTTTGTTTTGATGAATTCTCGGTTCCTGTTGTCCAGGTCTGAGTTGCGACTGTTTCTTTTTATGCTGCCGTTGCGGTACTTCTTTTTCAATTGACAACATGTTACATACGTGATGTTTGAGGCATGGTGCAAGATTTGCATGGAGAACTGTAAAATGCAATACGGAGAAAACAGAATTTTCCAACAGAACCGAAATTATTTCAGATTAGGGTGAAAATTCAAGTTTCTCCATATGTGTGCTTTAACAATACACATTGAACTGATGCCACTGCGTTAATGA
>JAUMHH010025382.1:0-10540 GCA_032359455.1 Chlamys rubida | reverse complement strand
GGTGTCACTAGGTGATAGTAATACTGGGCAAAAGATATCGGTGTCACTAGGTGATAGTAATACTGGGCAAAAGATATCGGTGTCACTAGGTGATAGTAATACTGGGCAAAAGATATAGGTGTCACTAGGTGATAGTAATACTGGGCAAAAGATATAGGTGTCACTAGGTGAGAACTATATGATAAACACAGTGAAAGTGTCTCCAGTCATGTCTGTGGTGTTACTACAATATCTAAAACACTGACAGTTCAGCAAGGGCCCTGCCATGTGTTTGAACCTAACCCCCACCCCATCCACGGTCTATTTTTATCAAAAGTGACCTTGACCTTGACCTTGACCTCAGAAATTTTATAACTCCATTGCACATGTCACTGTGTATCAACATGTCAGTTTTCAGAAAGTTTACACTTTTGGATTCCAAGATTTTTACTACCCTCAAGTCTATTTTTAGTAACAGTGACCTTGACCTTGACATTAGAATTTGTTTAATCCCATTGCACATCTGCATGTCACAGTGTATCTCCATGTCAATTTACAGAAAAATTACAGTAATTCACTAATTGATTCTAAGATCCTAATGTTCTATTTTTAGTAACAGTGACCTAGATCTTAGAAATTTTTAAACCCCTATTCCACATCTTCATTTCGGTGTATCACCATGTCAATTTTCAGAAATGTTACTTTGGAAAATAAAAAGAAACAGACAGGCAGGCAGGCAGGCAGGCAGGCAGGCAGGCAGCATGATTACCCTAGGGCACCTGCATCTCTGATGTGGGACCCTAACTATTATGACAAAAAACAGTGCAGCCTCCGCAGGTGTGAAATCTCCTGGCCACGCATGCAGGCATCTAACGCTAATTAGCAGACAGGTAGGTACACAGGTAAAATGAAGGCTGTCACTGGAGGTATCCTCATGACTTCGGTGCAGTTCTCCTGGTTGTGCATTACATACAAAGGGAGGCTACATATTGTATGTGGGGCACTGTGTGATGTAACAGGACAAGGTATTACAACAGATACAATTGTACACATTAGGCTGGGATTTGTCAATGGACCTGTCAATGGGTAAAGCACATCCATCAACAGTCGCAATACACAACACGGGTGATCTAAGTCACTGCAGGCTTTCATGGCAGCAACAGACAGGAAAATCTGTTGGCACAGAAGGTGATTGAACCTTTAGCTAAAACATTGGCAGCAGATGACACAGCATCGTGGATAAGGTCGGATGAGGTCATTGCTCTCTGCACACATACACTTATGTAAGAGGCAACAGTCAAACGATTGGTTTAGAACATATCTTGATCAGCCTAACAGATGTCGGTGTGACAGGGATTTTCTGTTGTGGCGTAGTCTATAGCTCTTTCTGTCAGCCATGTTGACACAGGCGTGTGCTCTGTATTAGGGACATTTTCACTGCTGTGACCTGGGTATCCTTCATTATTCTGTCAACGATACAAGTAACAAGGCCAATTAACACAGGTCTAGTAGTGAAAGCCAACCATCTGTTCTATAAATGTCCCTCTCAATAATCAGGTTGAAAGTAGTACATGGATTATTGGAAACCCAGGTATGATTTTCATCAATGCGATATGGACTAGCTTTAACGATACCCCAGCTCCCTGCATATCGTAAAAGTTTGGAGTCCATTCACTGAGATATGCTGCAGGAACCTGTATTACACTAATTTGCACTTATTTGCAATCACATGATAATAATTCCAGCGAAGTTGGAATTATACCCAAAAGTGTTATTTCCTAGGGGGGAATGGGCGATCCGGTGGGGTAATGAAATTCACAACTTTGATGATCAAGCACCTTAGGACCTTTCCATCTATGAAGAGTATGTGATTCCAGTATATCTGGGTCTATAAGGAGGAGAAGATTGTTGAAGTTTTTGCCAATTTGACCCCTTTTGACTCTGCCCCTCTGGTCCTGACCCAGTCAGTGCCCTAATTTTCATTATATCAAATTGCAATCATGTGATGTTGATTCCAACCAAGTTGGAATTATATCCAACTGAAAATATACAAAACATATCCAAAAGTGTTATTTTTCTATATAAACTATAGTAAACTTGACTTGGTATGCGTAACTAGGGACCATTGGAAACCTTTGTGGTGAATTTGAGAAAACTTCCTGTAGAAATGGTGCTCACAGAAATTGTTTTAGGATGCATGGAATGACGGACGGAATGACAGGCAACAGACCAGGGGCCCCGAATAGCTTACCTACTATGTTTTCTCTTTATATGAAACAGATTTCAAGAACATATCTGATAATCTTACATGAAACAGATTTCAAGAACATATCTGATAATCTTATATGAAACAGATTTCAAGAACATATCTTATAAACGTTGTGTGAATGTTGAGCATTGCATAACTATACTAAACTATGACAGTCATGTCATTGACTGGGATAACACTGGGATAACTCCAAAGTGTTGGACAGGGAGAGAGCAATCTGTTCAAGCGGCAGATAAAGGAAACCATCTGGATACGCTGCAGTTGGCCAGTTCTGAATCGAGATAAGGGGGCTCATAGACCCTCGCATATCTATGACCAGGTATTAAACAACGCATAGCCGAATCTGAGTGTCGGCTTGATTTGTCATTTCAGGCAGAAGAGCTTAAAAACCGCAGACAGAATCAAAGTCTCTTGCATCTCACTAAGTTGAAAGACAAATCCAAAGAAAAGCTAACTTGATAATCTGAACCTGAGGATATATTATTATTCTACTTAAAGTCTAATCCTTTTTTTGTACTTGTATCCATTTTTCTCTCTTTTCGTTGTCTGGAAGGTATTTCCTACTTTGAAGAATGACTTACATTTTATTATCCCTTCATAACGAGCAAAATTATTGGTAAAACACCTGGAGGTGTATTGCAAGTCCCACCAGGTAATCTTCCTAATGAGCAGGTGACTTGTGGGTCAATAGTCTGCAATATTTTGGATTTAAATTTGAAGAACCTTGATTCTGTTGACAGTCAAAACAATTAGACAGGAGTCAACAAGGTCGTTTGGGTTAAAACCCAGGTAAATATCCTGGTCACACTAAGACATACCTGGCTGCCCTGATAAATTGAATACAACACATGCACTGCTGGCCAAAGTGACCACCGTCAGACATTAAAACCAGGAACAATATGATGGTGGCCTTAATCCTGTGATCTTGTAATCGGAGGCGAGGGATGTGTCTCAACCCTCAATGAACATGTCTACCACGGAATGTTCTGGTGTTTGGTGTTCAATTAAGTGTGAAGGCTTGGGTTTTTGTCACATAGCGGCCCAGGCATTGTGTGAAACAGCCAGACTTTTTAACAGATTATAATAGCTGGAAACATCAGAGAGTGTGAGCAAGTGGGAGGAAAATGGTCTGAATGCATTGTGTGTGTGTCGTTGGACCGTCTTGTACCATCTTTACCCTGACAATAGACCTGGGTGTGCGTGTAGTGTTACCATTCATTTTTTACCAAAAGGGAGACGACACAAACTTCATACTCATAAATAACCATCAACATCTTACACATGTGTAGTAGAAGATTGTCACCAGCTCAGACTTTTCAATCATAACAAACAAAATAGACAAGACCTTTTACCAAATAAAAGCCAATGTCTTATATGTGGAATAGGGTATGTTTCACCTTTACCTCCTCATAAACAACTTGCTAAGATTAAGGGCCAAGAAAAGCATAAAAAATTAACATTTTATTTTCAGTAACAATGACTTGACTTTAAACATAATTGTCAGATGCACACACTACATGAACTGTAGCCTGTGTATGGATAATGAGTAATATATAACCACTGGAAAAAAAGGAAAAGCAAAACTGAAATATCATTCATATATCAACAAATGTCCTTGACCTTTTAACTTGTATATAGTGAGAGACACAACAAATGTCCTTGACCTTTTAACTTGTATATAGTGAGAGACACAACAAATGTCCTTGACCTATTAACTTGTATATAGTAAGAGACACAACAAATGTCCTTGACCTTTTAACTTGTATATAGTAAGAGACACAACAAATGTCCTTCACCTTTTAACTTGTATATAGTGAGAGACACAACAAATGTCCTTGACCTTTTAACTTGTATATAGTAAGAGACACAACAAATGTCCTTGACTTATTAACTTGTATATAGTAAGAGACACAACAAATGTCCTTGACCTATTAACTCATATTTAGTGAGAGACACAAGAAATGTCCTTGACCTATTAAATTATATTTAGTGAGACACAACAAATGTCCTTGACCTATTAACTTATATGTAGTGAGAGACACAACAAATGTCCTTGACCTATTAACTTAAATGTAGTGAAAGGCACAATTGAATACTGTAGTATGGACATGGCAGACCTCAGCACACATGGCTAGTGGCTGCTGGCACAATAATATCCAAAATAAGGTCAGCTGTACTAATTACTGATGACAACAGTGGTTACAATAACGACAGGTCTGAACAAAGACAGATCTCACAATACCCACTCCAGTCAATACATTAGTTCTCATACAAAACAGAAATGTCCATGTAAGGCTGAGATAGGATATATTGTCTGGACTGTCTAGATTGTGATAAAGCGGTATATAAGGACCTCAAATCATTAGTATTATTTTACACAAGTTTTTGCGGTTTATAACAAAAAGGTATTCGTTATCCGTTATTTTGGTCAATATCATATTTTTCAGATTGATAAATCATTCATTGACTTTAATAAATGTTGAAAATAGATTTTAATTTTAAATGACTAGCATCACATTGAAAAATTTAAATGTACCTTGCAAGAAAGCAAAAAATGTTATTTATTTTGTGTCAAAATAGAGTTTGTGTACTTTGTTGAATTTAAAGCTAAAGAGATTAATAGACCTACAGTACACAGTGGTGTACATCTCCATCACGCTCCTGTCTAGCAGTGTCCGTACAGGTGGGCGGAGATAGTTTCACTACCTTTGATGTTTTTTCTTAAAGTTGGTTGTCAGAAAAAGCATCAACCATATACACTGTAGACCTATTTGTGTAACAAGCTCAAATCTATTGTCACCATGTTGTATCTACACGCACGGCGTACTTAAGTTACAACCAACTTCTAGTTTCATAACGTTTCATACTGGACTCGTTCTCCTGGACTACAATGGAAACAATACCCAAATAAAACAATGCCCATTATCTAAGGTCAGTTCTGGTGGAAGATCAATGGGAAAGGTCATGACCTCTGATCTGTTAATTGGTTGGTCGATAAAGATCTAGGTCCATTATTGAGCCAATTAGAGGGGAGATAATTGGGGCTTTGTCACGGTTTATTCCAGTGGTTTATCTTTCACACACAGGACTAGTTACATTTCCGATACACTTGTTTGTTATTTAAACCACCATCGGAAAAAAGAGATTCTGATCACGAGTTTAAAAACTGTCATTTTAACTGTGATCATGCTTGTGTTTGAGAAGAATAATAAAAGCAAGAGTAGCATTATGCCGACCTGTGAACATCGCCTGATACAAGTCATCATGACAACGGAAACCATCTTCGCTAACCTCCCACCTGGGTGTTCTAAGACAGTCAGTAGCCTGAGAAAAAAAGAGCAAATGCCAGTTTTGTTTAAAAATGCAGTTATACCATTCAAAAGGCCACGGAGGTACTCATGTGAGAAAACCTGTAGGGACGAGAGCTGTCTTCTTACCTTCCTGATTTAATATCACATCAAAGAAATGCCAGCCGTTCTGTCAGAGATATGAGTGATGATGCGAGATAGCAGACAGAACAGAGTGTAACGGTTCCTACTCACGACATACTCAGCGAGGAAAGCCCGGTCACGTGAACCTGACCATCACTCACTACCTGGTTCACGTTTCATTCTTTATGGAACATTTTTCAGTGCATTTCAGTTCTTGAATATCTTTATGATTGGTGTAATTTGTAGGTAGATCTACACCCAATGATTTTCCAGCTAATTAAACATTTTACAATTTACTTTCCACCTTGCTTTGTTAAATGTTTTTGACATTCCAAAATTTGATAACTATAATTCCATGACACTTGATAACATCAATCATGTTTTTCCAGGTGATTAGTCTTTGGAGGTAATATAATGCAGAATTGATTGGTGAATGAACAATGCTATTGCTGTGATATACAGACAACTGGCAGTGACCTTGATCTAAAAGGACGATAATGTTGTGATATACAGACAACTGGCAGTGACCTTGACCTTTGAAGGATAATGTTGTGATATACAGACAACTGGCAGTGACCTTGACCTTTGAAGGATAATGTTGTGATATACAGACAACAGGCAGTGACCTTGACCTTAGAAGGATATTGTTGTGATATACAGACAACTGGCAGTGACCTTGACCTTAGGAGGATATTTTTATAATAAACAGACAACAGGCAACGACCTTGACCTTAGGACAATATTGTTGTGATAAAAAGACAACTGGCAGGGACCTTGACCTTAGGACAATATTGTTGTGATAAAAAGACAACTGGCAGGGACCTTGACCTTAGAAGGGTATTGTTGTGATATACAGACAACTGGCAACGACCTTGACCTTAGGGGGATATTGCTATGATATACAGACAACTTGCAGTGACCTTCACAACAGTGGCTACATTTTGATGTGACATAAAGGAGGCCATGTAATGTGTGACCACTTACTCATTTTACCTCCTACTTTACATAGAGTATATGACACCAGCAGACAAGTGGTAATTGATAGTCCATCATCTCAAGGTTTAGAAGGAAGCTTTTTGATAACAACAAATGAATTTTATGAAACAAACAAGGATTTTTCTGTTATAGTAAGGAATAAGGCAGATGGAGACATTATTGTTGACTTTCCAATAAACTAGGAACGCTGTCATTGATCTCCAATCATTGCTGTCCAACGCTGTCATTGACCTCCAATCATTGCTGTCCCTGACCTCCAGTCAGACCCTAAAAGAGGAGATCGACTGTGGAATTAATCACACATTTCTTAATTTGTAGCCAGCATTTCAATGATACTATGGTCAATTTTTCACTATTTTCAAAAAACTGAAAAGGAAACAATTGACTTTGAGCTTGAAGCTAAAAGTGTAAATAAGTGATAGAGAAGCCCTCAGTACAGCCTGCTGTCAGCCAATCATCGATCGTGACACAGAGAGTGTCCTCCTCACACCTGGCCCCACTCACCAGCAACTTAATCAGAACAATCATTATGTCACAGCTACTCAGGTGATAAGATTCCACATTTATTTTCTAAAGCAGAAAGGACACTCTACATTCCAGCACATAATTATACAATTATACTTAAATGCTAATAGTGGTAAGATTTGTTAAGGTGATAATTTCAATAATATTTATCAAATTCCATTTATCTCAGTCGAGACAATTTGAGAAATTGCAATACAAAATCAAAGCCAATATCATGCTGTGAACCGTGAAAGAACAATTACTTGTTGGACAGGGTTGGTTAGTTGCACAGCTGTGGCACACTTGAGAGGCGATGCATGGGGACATACGCTGAGCTCGTACTTACGTACGTAAGTCACAAAGTGTGACAACAATAATGTCAGATGGAGGCTAGCACACGTCCAGACGCAGATCAACAAACACCATCAACTCCTCACCAGAAAAAAGTATTAAGATTGTATTCAGATCCCCCTAATCAGTCAGACTTCTGTCTGAATCGATCTAATAACGTTTAACATGAGTGGTTTTATAGATTCTTTACAAAACCAAATTGGGTAATTGATGTGTTTTTCACTAAAATGTCCTGAGTGTTTTTCATTGAGCATCTTGTGTATTTTCCTCAGGTACATTATAATTAATATTTCAGATAACTTGTTGCTCTGAATCAAAGATGACAATGAATTCCTATTCCCTCAGCTGTCACAATGACATTTAGTAGATTCTGTAGCCAACATCTGGCGGAGCATATATAGCCGGTATAACCCCATCAGAAACACATATTAGTGTATTTATATTATAATATCAACCCCTCCTGTATAAAGTAAGGGTAACAGCCTGAGCTGTAGTACACATTACATACCTATAAATATAGTCACCAAAATGTACAATCCAATGAACATCCTGAACAATTTTTTTCAAAGAACCATGATGTGAATTTTACAATAAAAAATGTAAAAATAACTGAATTTATAGCCAGTAGGACTGTTACTTCTCTGTAATCCCTTTATTAATCCGTTCACCCCTAGGTACCTTGAGTAGACTCTACCATATATTCATCTGGATGAGTCCATTATGGTCTACAGTGGTGAAAGGGTTAAATAATTTTGGTAACAATGTTATTATCTTTGTATTTAATAACCGGTTCATAAAGTCTCGTAACAAAGCCTGTCACCTGTTTGGTTATTACTGGAAAATTAAATACCGTACCAGCAACCTGTTCATGTGCCCACCTCTATCAGAAGACCACTTCAAATGTCCCCCCATGTAGTGATGTTATTTTGAACTGAACCTGTATAGGTAACGACCTGTCTTAAGAGAACCACTTTCTGACTTCCCATAGGTGGTTGCTTAATGCGTTTGGACTGCGTTTGTGCTTAATAGTGACAAATTAATTACCTTTTCACTCAGACTCTCACAGCAAAGTGTCTGAACCAGTGAAGTTCCTCCACACCGTTGTGTGGAACTGGTCACTGCTGACCAAGTAACTGAGTTGCGGGATAGAGCATCTGATAAGTGTTCAGAAGTTCTCAAATCTCCTACTGGCTGCTGTGGCATTTTCCTTTCCAGTGACATTTGTTGCCAATGCACCAGTTGGAGAATCAGTCTATAGAGTTCAGTGGACCCACGTTCTAATACCCGTCTGGACCACGTTCTAATACCCGTCTGGACCACGTTCTAATACCCGTCTGGACGTCTGGACCACGTTCTAATACCCGTCTGGACGTCTGGACATCACCTTCACCACCACAGATACCTTGACCTTTCCATTTCACTGCTATAGCGACCTACAACATTCACACAATAGTGTATATTAGAGACTTACTTTTCCTGTGACATAGATTTTGTTTGATACTTTAGAATCATGTTCAAATCTATTTGACTGCCTAATCTACAATGTCTGTAAAGTATGTCTAGGTGTTTCTTGTTACAGTTTCATACAACTGTGTTTCACTTAGGACACAGCTTGTAATAATCATACATATATACTACACTACATAGAATCTCTGCAAAACAAATGGAGAACTCACTTGTACAAATCATAATTATGTAACCTTTGGATAATTTGACAGAAAGAGCAAGAATGATTCTTCTAAGAAAATGTTGGATTCTTAGTAAATGTTGTAATCACAAGAATATGTACGGTAGCCGATTTGTGCTATCTCGATGTTTTGTCTTTTTCGCCCCGAAAGACGATATTTCGAAGCAAAAAGACAAAACAACAAGAATTACGGTAAAGATTCCTACTTTTTGTCTTTTCGTCTAAAAGGATGCGTGTGAGTGGGCATAGTTCTACTTTATATATGCACATACTGACGTCTTTATATATATGTCTTCTGTTACATAGCTTGTGACATGTCCCTGTGGTTGAAATAACAGCTTTGTAAGAGTTTCATAAAAAATACTGGTACAACTGTGTTAGGTTGGACAGATAGCTGCAGTAAGACACTGATGGTTCAGACACCAAGCAAAGGAGAAGTAGGAATGTATATAAGTACCTGGTAACATCATACCTAGCATACAGAGTTGGAATTCGAGAAAGCAGAGGTGTAAAATGACTTACTGGAACAGTACAAAGATTTTGAAGCAGATATGAGCCAGACATACAGGGAAATACACCAGGATGGCCTAGAGTTGGGCAGGTAACACTAGCATGAATTAAAGACTTTCAAATGAGATAGGTAGGCAGTAAATTTCAGACAAGCATGGGAGACAGTTTCTATTGCGGTCAGGTACTGGAGCCTGACCACAACTGGACAGTAGTGATTGATGAAGCTGACACCAGGAGCCTGACCATAACCAGACTTATAGGTGTCTGACCACAACTGACCGGAGCTGTCCTCATTACATACTTCATAGAGATGTGGGTATGCATTTAAATCAAGTGCTGGTATCTGACCAGCCTCTCGACAATGACATCCAGGTGAGGTCGGTCTTCTTCTCTGGACAATGACCTCCAGGTGAGGTCAGTCTACTTCCCACTAGCTATAAACTTTCCCCAGTGATGTACATGATCATCATATAGATGATTGGCATGATCCCACTGTCAAAACCAAAGTGGCTAAATAGAACCAGTAAAATAATAACAGTTAATTAGGACCAAGGAAGGTGAAAGTGTAGTCTACAGACAGGTGGTAGTCAAAATAATAACAGGTACTAAGGACCAAGGAAGGTGAAAGTGAAGTCTACAGACAGGTGGTAGTCAAAATAATAACAGGTACTTAGGACCAAGGAAGGTGAAAGTGTAGTCTACAGACAGGTGGTAGTCAAAATAATAACAGGTACTTAGGACCAAGGAAGGTGAAAGTGAAGTCTACAGACAGGTGGTAGTCAAAATAATAACAGGTACTTAGGACCAAGGAAG
>JAUMHH010025371.1:0-10540 GCA_032359455.1 Chlamys rubida | reverse complement strand
GATGTCTAATAGGACATATTCTCTTATGATATAACACAAGACTGACGTGTAATAGGATACATTTTCTGATGTTCAAACAAGAGCGATGTCTAATAGGACATATTCTCTTATGATATAACACAAGACTGACGTGTAATAGGATACATTTTCTGATGTTCAAACAAGAGCGATGTCTAATAGGACATATTCTCTTATGATATAACACAAGACTGACGTGTAATAGGATACATTCTGATGTTCAAAACAAGAGCGATGTCTAATAGGACATATTCTCTTATGATATAACACAAGAATTTTGTGATACAAAGCACAACATTAGTGACCCAAACATTGATTGTGACGGGAACTGTGCTATAGTTAGGATTTTAACGCCTCAACAGCGAGTCACATTTGTTTATGACAGTTTGTCGAGAACTACAGTAAGAAAACCTGAGGAAACCATTCACTTCGGGTAGAGCACAAGAAGCGCATTTTTTTGCAAGCAGAGCTTCGTTAGAAAGTATATCAGAATATTTTCATTAATTTGATACATACAATATACATGTATTGTTGTGTTTTTCACATACACTGACTGGTTAAGCAAGTATCGAAGGGAATGCTTTATCTGCCTATTCGTTGGCTAACCACAAAATTACGTCACTATTTTGTGAATGAAATGTTATCAGAAACCGCTAATACGTAATGAATGACTTTCCATATAAGGAGATGTCAGATTCCATATAAAGAGAGGCCATATAAGGGCATAGACGTCACTAGTGTCGAATCTGCAATTCTACGTTAAGCAAACTTCGTAGTATGCTCGATCCCCTAGAAACCTGCGTTACCTAACGCATGTGTCAAAAACAAGTACGATGTCTAGTATAACACATATGGTATCTAATAGGACATATTATCTTATGATTTAACACAAGAATGATGTGTAGCAGGCTATATTTTCTTATGTTGAAAAACAAGAACGATGTCTAGCAGGGCATATCTTCTAATGATATAACACAAGAATGATGTCCTGTAGGATACATTCTCTTATGATACTACACTAAAACTAAAAATAAATAAGAATACATTCTCTTATGATACTACACTAAAATTAAATCTACTAGGATACATTCAAAACGATTGAACATCAGAACGATGTCTATCAGAATATACATGTTTATCCCAAATGACAAATCACAAACTTCTTAGATTCAAATATCTTTGTGTTGTAGATGACCTTTTTAGAAATGTAATGTTGAAGCATTTATATATTTGTCAACGTGACGATCGACATTCCACTGCAAATAAAACGATGTCTTTATCAAATGTTTCAGTGACTACGGTTGATGCAGTGCTGATACACAAACAAAACACATTCATGATTGAGGATCATGTCTACCTAATGACCGAGAGCGGGAGGTTTTGAATGAAGACACAATGGTTGAACGAGATGTTTTGTAAAACTCAAACTAGTTTGAATCGTTAGCACAAAGGTCGAGTGCGATAACTAGCCTTATGGTCATGATATTTGACCTGTTGCTATATCTTGCTGGAGCGAAGGGCTGTCAAGTTTGTTCAAATAAACTGATCTTATAAGACATGTTGACCTCATAAGTTGAAAGAACAATTAATAAACAGGAAATAAAAAGGCACCAAAGGAAATAACAGTGTGTATCTAATTCTGCCCTTTCAGACATATATATAACGAAAACTGGAATATCGACCGACAAATACTGGAGGACAAAACCCTGAACAATATATCTGTCAACTCTCTCTCATTGAGAGGGACTGTCCCTCTGGACCCTTAGTTTTACCATTTGATCTCTCTGAAGAAATTGGACCCAGTCTGGTCCCCCTATAACTCTGACCAGATGTGTCCTTCTTAGTATTGTCCTAAAACGGAACACCTGCGGGAAAACGGCCAAAGAAAATGTCAAGCAATGCAAAGAAGTATTTTTCTAAAACAATGAAGACAGAGTAGTGTGGCTAAATTGAAAATTAGCGTTAATACACAACGAAAACTTTCAACAATATTCACATACTCATAAAATATAGAAGTGATCAATTATAAAAGGATACATGCTATATTAAACAAACATTTAACGATATCACTCCACTAAATACTACTCACGGGTAGCTTTCGGCAGCCTCCTGGTTGCATTCTTCAGCCCTTACTGTGATCAGTAGGGGGTTTCAGAAAAACATAATGTTGTACAGCAAAACACAAAAGCAATCGACTGAAAGGTCTAGAACATTTTACGGGCTACTTACACGCGCTTTAGTATCTCTAATTGGTGGGTGGGAGAGGCGATAAAAATGGCTTAAGCTAGCCGTCCGCTTGGCACAAGCGAGCACTCTAAACGAGACCACATTACAAGCACATTTTGCAAAGCTATCAAAATACGAAAATAAGCCCAGGTGGCGAAACACAAACTATCTAAAATTAGATTTACAAACAAATAACATTTTTCACTTGATAACACTTTTATATCAACTTAAAATTCTATAAGATGTATCGGATGCCTTGGACAGGACGATAATGTCCAAGGCCTGACGCCTGTCCTCAAGGAGGCGCTGCAAATTATTAGACTGACACCCAAAGCCAAGCCTGAAAGCCGCCAGACTTACTTGACTCAGTTCCTTCTCTTCAAGTGGATAATAGGGTCATAAACAAGTCCTCTCGATGTGTTTCTGTCCTGGGCTGATCTTGCTGCCTCTGTCCATGACCCGAAACCCGGATTTATCCTTTCTTTTTCAATGGTTCTCCTCATGTCTCTTTTTGTCTTCCCCTCTTTTTCCCCCCTTCTGGTGCTCAGCCGAATGCGATGCTTGAGTGTGCGTTTGTTTCCATCCTCACAACATGTCATAACCATTGTCAGCGGCGTTTACTTATTAAGGTGCTGATTCAATCTACCCCTTCTGTTTCTCTAATTGTTTCGCTGGATACTTTGGCCAGTAGATTTTTAGAATCTTTCTAAGGCACTTGTGTTGGAAGGTGTCGACTAGTTTTTCATCTCCCTTTGTCATTTTCCATGTTCCGCAGCTGTAAAGGAGCACTGATTTTACATTTGATTTGAATAGCATTATTTTCTTTTTCCTGTTTATTTGGTTGCTTCTCCAGACCTTGCATGACTGTTACTCCCAAGTATGCAAATTCAATTACGTCTTTTATGTCGTTTTCATTGATGGAAAGTCGCTAGATAGGGGTTAAAAATAGAGTTGCAAAACGTTTCAAGCTCGTTGTGAATGATTCTTTAAAAGATCTTAGATATTGTGGACAAAATACTAGTAGATAGGTAGTTTTCTTTACAAAGATGGTCATTCTTTTTTAATATAGGGAGAGCTTGCGCCCGTTTGAATGAATTTGGTGATTTAGCAACACTTAAACAATGATTGAAATAATTACATAATGGGTTACTCAAGACATCGCATCCAGTTTTCAACATTTTGTCAGATATACCACTAAAACCCGACTGATTTTGTTGTGTAAAGTCGTGAAATAGTAGTTTCAGCCTGTTTTAGTTCTATCGGGGTAAATGATAAGTATATTGCCATCCCTAGTTTCCTTAATTTCACATACACTAGGGTGACTAGACAGGTCAGTAACTTGTTCAAGGTCTGTATAGATATCACAGACTACTGTGGAGAAAAAATTGTTAAAATATATCCCAAATGTATTCCCGATCAGAAATAATTTCATTGTTTTCTTGTGGCACTGTATGGTCTATATTTCTTCATTTATTGGATCAAAATGGTTTCACAGTTGGTCAAAAATCTTTGGAGCCTGATCATCCAGGACAACGTTCAATAAAGTAATTTCGAACTGACATTTTCTTGTTTTAGTGACATGGTTTCTCTGTTTCTTGTAACTACCCCAGTTTTCTGTAGATAGCATGCGATTTCGATATACTGCTTTTCTAAGCTGCTTGACCTTTGAAAAAAAAATCTTTAGCATAATATTGTGGATTTCCTCTATATCTATCTATATGTTATACTCCACAGAGACCAAAATGGCTTTAATGCGGAGGGGGTTGAGTACGCATGCGATACTTAGCTTCGTTTAATCCCAGTCGGTAGGGATTGCTGCTTTAAATGCCTCTATTCCTTGCGCCCCGACTGTGATATCGTCCTATATCGCTTTATTTGAAATATCGAAATATTTGGATTAAAGTGAGATGTGTATAAGTCGATAGTTACAAAGACCGGATGAACTAGACAATTAAATTTTCAGCGATAATCCCCTTGCATTTCTGTATCTGGTGGAATCTTCTGACCGACACCCTCAACAATATATGCCCGACAGGTTTTAAAACTTTTGTTGCCGTCAAACCCCTACTACACCATGTATTTCTTGCATGAGTATTACTCTTATTACTGAATGAAATATTGTTTTAACCAAAGATTTGTTGTTATGCGAAATATATACAAAAGGGCGACCATACAATTTATATTTAGAAATAATGTTGATTTGAAAACAATGATGGGTAACTTCTAACATCGGTATACGTTTCACTAGCAACGTATGATTTATATTGAGCATAATTATGTGTGTTTTCTACATGGCTTTATTTCAAATATTGAAATAAAAACGTGAAACGTATAAGTCGATAATTACATAGACCGGATGAACTAGATATTTTAACTTTCAGTGATAACCCTCTTATCTCTGACGGAGTCTCCAAATAGTACGGAAAAATACTCGCGGAAACACTAGCGACCGGGTTACCCGACCGACAAAAAAGTACGAGTTGTTAGAATGGTAGGGATTTCCATGTGTTCTAATTTGGCGTGGTTTTCAAAATGGTGCGTTGTTAAATTTCCCACCGACAACACTTGGTCCTTTCTTAGAACGGGTTTGTGCACGCCCTCCATCATAATTAGACGTTCAGTACATGAAGTACATAAAGAAAAGAAAGACCTGAGTGGGAATTTCCTTGCTCTTGATATTGACATTGAGGTTTCTAGCATAACACTCATCTCTCTGTATGGCCCAAACCAAGATAAACGTGAATTCTATTATCTAGTCGCAGATACAATTGATAGTTTTTGAAATGATAGCATAATAATGTGTGGGGATTTTAACTAAATTATAATCCAGAGTTAGATTATGTTTATGATTAGTTGCAGGAATGTTAATATTAAAGTATACTGCTAAAGAAAAGGTTTTACAAATTATTGAAAATCATTATTTTATTGACATTCACAGGGAATATCACCCGCCTGAACAGAAGGAGATTCACTTGACGTATGAGTAATTCCTTTTAAATAGTGTAGATTAGATTTCGCTCTTGTTTCAGAAAACCTTTTATCAAGTATAAACAATCCCTGTATTGAACCTGGCTATAGATCAGATCATTCTGCCCCCGTTATTACTTTTAAACTGAATGAATTTATGATAGAAAACGGTCTATGGAAACTAAACAAAACAATTCCTTATTACAGGACCTTGAATATTAAGATACGGTTAAAATTGAATTGAATAAATAAGTTACAAGATTGTTGCCTGTATATAATTTTGACTCTGATTGTGATATACAAAAAAAACATATGATCAGCTAATTATCAATGGAAATAAGGGGTAGGTCTATTTCATATTCATCTTACATGAAAACAAAATCCATGGAGGAAAAGTTTAGAAGTCCATATCAATAATAGAGGCTGAAACAAGGAGCAACTGTATATAGAGGAGGAAAATGAGAGAATCTATTCGTTTGAAGAGAATTAGGGGAAGAATAATTAGATCCAGAGCAAAATGGGTAGAAGAGCGAGAAAAACCAACATCTTACCTTTTCAATCTATACGTCCAAAAGTATTAAAAAAATTCAGAAAGAAAACAATTGACATTATTACAAAGCAAGAAGATATTTCTTAGCAAGTCAATCATTTTATGAAGAAGTATACAAGTTTAGGGAGGTTGATAACACTGATTTAGAAATATGTATCTTTAAAATTATAACGTTCCAAAGTTAAGTAATTGTGAATTTGACAGCGTACGTGTAGAGGGTAGACAAATATTTGATGAATCAGGGAAAACTCTCAAAAATGAAAAATAATAAAAGTCTGGGGTCACAGTAGGTTTTTTAAAAATGTGTTTTAGAAATATTTAGGTAACTTTGTTTTTCGTTCCATAAATTAGGCTATCCAGTTGGTTCGCAGTTTTCAGTTACTCAACGACATGTTGGTAATAGTATTCCCCAATAAGGGATATATGGGCAACGTCATTTCTGTATCTGTATGATTACCCTGACGTAACCAAAACTGGTGTGTTACAGCGGGGCTTTACTGAAATTAGGAGACACTTTTAGATTTAACTTATAAAATAGCATCTAGGGTAATTTCACGTCGCATTAAACAGTGTTAGGAAACGAAATCAATCAAGATTAGAAATGGTTTTTATCATGGCGGTAGGCCTATATTAGGGAAAATATTCGTAACTCGCGAAGCTAACAAGACTTTTAGAGATCCGCGAGTCACAATTTCTCTTGTTCTGAAACTACAATTGAATTTAACATGTTGTTAATATTTGATTATGTACGTATGCGTATGTAGCCCAGTGCCTGCTGGAAGGCCATGACGAAGAGATTATATTTGAATATTTAATGTATGAATCGCACCAGTGACAAACGAACACGTTTCTTTTTTTTTTGCGTCAGAGTTATTGCCCTTGTATAACTCTTTTTCAAGATGTCGGCGCCCAATGTTGCACAATTATTAGTCACTTCCACGATATCACCTGATACTTACTGAAGCAGTGAGTAATACGGCAACATCATACTCTTGACCATTATTAACAAACACGTAAGAATGAACGTCCATCTGTTTTGATATATGTCGATTAACCTTTAATGATTTTATGAGGTGAATATATTACTGATGTACCTAGTCAGACAGCGAAAGTGACCGATGACAGACGTCAGTGTTGTGTATTGAAATTGTAACCAAGGTCTTCCTTAAAAACTACGTTTTGAACACAGACTGAAGCTGTATTCAACACTTGTTTGTCCTTGAGTTCAGTATACTACTGTTATAGAAAAGTGACGGGGAACGTGGCCGATGGCAGGTGGTGTGGTCTACTCTGAAAACTAGCTGGCTAGTTAGAAACCCAGGCTGAAGCTGTAACACTTGTTAGCCAGTTTGTCCCCTAGACAGGCACACGAATAGAAAGTGTTTTAATCTCTTGTTTCATGATACATATTTTGGCATGAATTTGAAACTCAATGTACGTAATCATATTTCAATCATAATAAAAATAAATATGTCTGAAAAATTGTGTAAATATGCTAATGTATAATGATGCTGAATGGTGAACTATATATATATGACATAAAAACCAAATACATTTATAGATTTAAATCAAAATAGATGTGCTAGTAATAACCTAGTGTGGTGATTGTAAATACATATATATGCACAATTCAATCTGTTTTGTTTTTCGCAGGTTGGAAATTTAATCCGAAACAATGGCCGAGACTGTGTTAGATATTAATGAGATTCTTCCTGAATTTCCAAATCTATATCTGGGGAGTTGGAGTGCAGCAAAAGATATTATCAGACTAAAGGCAAGGGGAATAACACACATATTGACAGTGAATAACTCGCCTCTTCCAAAGTCTGTTAGTGAACAGTTCAAGTACAAGTTCATTCATGGGTTTGATCTGGAGTTCACAGACCTGCTTAACTACTTTGAAGAATGCATCAAGTTCATTGATGAAGGGATCAGATATGGTTCAGTTCTGGTACACTGGTGAGTATAATATGTTATTAAACCAAGTGCAAAAAATATATACATTATATCTTTCAGACATGTCAAATTTTCATATCCATATGATAAACACCAACACAAGCAAGTATGTAAAGCAATAACCTCACATTTTGGTTTAATGCATTTACATGTTATGAATTTTAATGTATTATACTATATTCTCAGGTTTTCTTGTGATTAAATAGTTATAAAACATTTATTAATTTGCAGTAATCAATTGCCTTGATGAACATTGAAGAAAAAAACAAAGAATTTGAGACATTGATGGGCTTCATTAAATTTTACCTTTTTTCGTCAGCTTGGCAGGCTGTTCTAGAAGTGCTACCATGGTGATTGCGTACATAATGAAAAAGAAACAGATGGGGTATGGTGAGGCGCTTGGAATGGTCCGTCGGAGCAGATCAATAGTTCAGTAAGTAAATCAGTTTTAAATAACTTTGCAAACCTCATAAATATAGACACAATGAAAGAAAAGTATATTAAAACACTGACACACAAACGTTAACGAACATTCGGTTGGTTGTATTGTATGGGTCACCTGCCCGACCACGTGGGTTTTCTCCGGTTAATCTAGTTTCCTCCCACATTAAGACCCCCTGCATGCTTATCCGGGCCGACAGGAATGATTAATATAAGTTGAAATGACTTATCAAGGATACTTATAAGTATCATAATTGTTGTAAAATAAATAAAGTTTTATTTTTTAGCGAACATTATTTGAAGGCAATATTGTAAGTTACAGATTACTGGTACAATTCCCAGTAGCCTGATGCCAAGGGCGTCAGGGCTAGTGAAAATAAACAATATTTTAAAAAATAAGGTAGGGCTGTAATAACTTGTTCAAAACCCTGCCTGTGGGCTACATGTATATGACTTGAAATATGAAATGGTATACCCCTAGTTAAACATTTGAATCTATTTCATTGCATGTTGTCCAACACCTTTATTGTTAAGTTTGTTGATAGGTTACACTGTATATTTTTAAGTCTGAATTTATTGAGATTTCTAACATGGATAATGCTTACGTGGTTAAGGGAACAAGCTAGTTTTAATAGAGCCTCGTCTTGGGAACAAGCTAGTTTTAACAGAGCCTCGTCTTGGGAACAAGCTAGTTTTAACAGAGCCTTGTCTTGGGAACAAGCTAGTTTTAACAGAGCCTCATCTTGGAAACAAGCTAGTTTTAACAGAGCCTCGTCTTGGGAACAAGCTAGTTTTAACAGAGCCTCGTCTTGGGAACAAGCTAGTTTTAACAGAGCCATGTCTTGTAATAGTGACTAGATGGAACAAGTCCTAGATACAGTTTTAAACCAACAAAGCAGCTAAACACTAACACTTAGAGCAATTTACTGCGTTAAATGACACCTAATGTCACCTTGCACTGAGAATCCCATAACATCTACACAGAATTTAACATCTAAAATCAATCAGGGAATCTGTTGTCAGCTAATCAGTTGCATGGGAACTATGACCCCCACCCCTTTCTTTCTCTCTCTCAGTAACACTATACTTAATTGAAAATATTAATTAATTTAAAAATTGCCATCTTGTATATATATATTTCATTATGTTATTGGGAAAGGGCTTTACATAAGTTGGACAACTTGTGCCCAATCCCTTTTGTGTATTATATGCAAATAAAAATATGTTTAAATCAATGTAAGGTACATATGTACCTGAGGCTATCACACGGTATGCCGTTATCACGTACACGCACACTTGTATTTTTGTAGGTATCTGTGAAATTTTGCAAAACACTATTTTTATTGTTATTGTACAGCATTTGAAAAAAAAAAGTTAACCAGATTGAGCGTAACTTGCTCGACAACAAAAATCGTAGTGACACCGAGCTTTTGAACTAGTGTTATCACGTGGTATGTACATGTGACGTCGGTAAACAAAACGCATCAGTCTGTATTCATTGCGCTTCATATATAACATTCTTGAATTCGTCTGGGCTTATGTCATGGTTTTCCCGTGAGTTAATTTATGTTTTTGTATCGTAAGCTGTATTTCTGAGGTACGTTTGCTTACACATTTCCCAGTGGGTGTTTACATAACATAGTACCACACGTGTACTATTGTTTACCTGGTGTAACTATAATTTTACACTACGACATTGACTGCCCGATACACAATACGGAAATGATGACACGAAAATACGACAAGAAAAAAAGTGTCTTACGAACAGTGGGGAGTCCTTAAAGCGTCAAACAGTGTACAATCACTAGCCCTCCATCACTGAATCGCGGGTTCGAGGCCTACATGGGGCAGGTCCGTGTTTTTGTTCCGGGTAATCCGGCTTCCCTCCGCCATTAAACCTGATACGTCATTAAATTACCATAGCTGGCAATATGACGTAAATAATAAACAAACAAGTACCCTGAAGCCGCTCATTGTACAATGTTGTCATTCCAGCCTGCTGTTAAATCATATACTTACATACTGTATATAATAATAATTATTTTTTCAATATAGTGCCAATGATTAATACAGTTAAACCGCGATATAATGGCACCTCCTTTACCGACAACGTATCTAAATGCCCTTTTTTCTTGTTTGCCTTTCTTTCCTGTTTTCATTTACCTAATTTAATCGCAATACCCCTTTATAACACCGACATTTAACTTGACAAATGTCGGCATTATAACGAGGTTTTACTGTAACTGTAGCAGCAGTGTCATCCAACATAGAAACCCTATCTAAACAAAATAATAAGAATTCTTATTGGATCCATTTTGCCTAAAGCTTTTTATATATTCAGAAGTAGCAGGTAAACTTTAAACGACCATTAGTTTTTTTCCT
>JAUMHH010025360.1:0-10541 GCA_032359455.1 Chlamys rubida | reverse complement strand
AACATATCCTTGTTTTACCCACTCAGAGCAAGAAAAGTGTTGGGTGGGGGGCTCGCCCCAACATATCCTTGTTTTACTCACTCAGAGCAAGAACAGTTCTGGGTAGGGAGCTCACTCTTAAATAAATGCAACCACAGAAGGCAGTATTGGGGGGGCTGGGCTCATCTGAACATTGCCTGGCTTCACTTACAGAGGATATCAACAGTGTTTTGTGGGGAGCTCACTTCAACAACCCCTGGCTTTACTCAGTGTCTTGGACACCTTTTTTCGCTTAAGAAACCAAATGCAAAGAAATTGTCATAGTATGTACAAAATACTTTTCATGGTTCTTAAACATGGCATTATCTTGCCCTAATACTCAGTTTAATGTGTTTGAGCAGGTAATTTTCACAAAGACTACATGCGGTACTCAGGACAAGGTCCACTCAGTGGTGACATCTGACACAATCTATTTCTGGTCCTCTGTGTAACATGATATCAACATGTTTGCACACAGAAATAAAATAAGTCTGATTTTACACAGGTTGTGATGACTGAAAACAAATACAAGATTTTACCCGATTCATTACTGTAGTAAGCCAGGTTATATTAAAAAATTGTGATTTTTTTTTTAAATTCAGAAGTGAATGTTTACATAATTATGAGTTTATTTGTCAACAAAATGGATATAGAAATAAGATCATCGTATGTTAATTTCTAGGGGAGGGACATACAATACAGATTTTATAGCATTGATCACTGAATTATGTGTATTTGATTTTTATGAATAATGCTTTACGAGGAGGAAAATGTGCGGCATGATGAGTCGTTGGAGATTGAATTACTGCCTTACTGTCACATGTAGTGGCAGCTGATCTGAGAGATCAAGCCGTCATCAAATAACACACAAGTTTAACATATTCTCAATAATTGGCCCGGACCACTCCAAACGCAATGAGGAGATAACCATCACTACAGAAATCGGCCTCTGACAAATTACGCTCCTAACCAATGCTCCATCTCAATGGCCATGTTCAGTTGCCTGATCAACTGGATCTAATGATATTATTGGACATTATTATTTCATATCTTTTTCTATAACTGCATCTGCCTGCAATGGAATCAGATTTGAAACATAATCAGTAATCACCATCGGGCTGAGGCTGTGTGCCGAGACAAACAGTCAGCTGACTTTGTTGTGCTGTGTTGCTATGGCAGCTGTCCGGCACAGTACCTCACACCCACGGGCCATAACATCAATATTTCATAAAACAAAAAACAAAATGAGCCCATCTCCTGGATTAATACATTTGCCGGGAAGTACCCAGAAAAAGGTTTTACTGCAGGAGAGATAAATGGAAATTGGTTGTATGCATTTATTACGAAAGGACTGAGTAATAAACAGTTGCTATAGGCAGTATGCGTGGTCATTATACAAATTGTCTCTTTGTTCTCTCTGGGGAAATGGAAAAACTTTAACGTTTAAATAAATAGTTAAATAAAAAAAGTTTGAAAAAAAAAGCTCAACTGCTGAGTTAATTACTTATGAGAAGTAAATTTAGAGCGGGGGTCGAGACAATCTGGCGAGTATACACGTGGCCATTAGTTCTTATTTCTCTGTTGTATCCTATTATAGAATTTAATCAATTACGATACAAAGATGTCCTCTAGATAGGTAGGTTTAACTTTTGATAGAGACAAACTTAAGTTGGCTTGTTATGATCCTGTGATGTTTCCGCATAGTGCTATCACTGGGTACCAATGTTTTGTACTGACAAGCAGGCACCAATACCAAAAAACATTTGTAACTAGGGTTCTTTAAGAGGTGACATATATGAATGAGTGTTCCAACACAACTTTCCCCAAATGCCCTCCCGTCTCCCAGTAAACGCTCCTGATGTGCCCCCTCGACTCGCAAGATCCCCCCTGATGTGCCCTCCCAGCACTACCCATCGGTCAGGAGGGTGAGAATCTTTTCTTTCACACCTCATTAATCCCGCCCTATTCTTTAATATCAAATAAGCTTTCTATCGGGGTCTGATAAATTGAACATTAAATTAAAAAGCGATACACAGAGTATCACTAAACAAGCAGTAACGATGAGATCAAATAAGACAAATTAAAATCACACTTTACTGATTGAAAATCAATTTGTCAACAAGATGAAAAAATCTGGATGAAATTAAATTCTGCGAAATGAATTTGTTCCAATAATGCACAAATCATTAATCTGGGGTTTTTCATCATTAAAGTGTGTGCTATGATGTCAGCCTGTAATATATAGACAGGTATATTGCTTTAATGTATTAACAGACTGTGATACCTGGACAGGTATGGTGTGTGATGACAGTATGTGATACCTGGACAGGTATGGTGCTGTAATGACAGCCTGTGATACCTGAACAGGTATGGTGTGTGATGACAGTATGTGATACCTGGACAGGTATGGTGTGTAATGACAGCCTGTGATACCTGGACAGGTATGGTGCTGTAATGACAGCCTGTGATACCTGGACAGGTATGGTGTGTAATGACAGCCTGTGATACCTGGACAGGTATGGTGCTGTAATGACAAGACTGTGATACATTGACAGGTATGGTGCTATATGACAGACTGTGATACCTGGACAGGTATGGTGCTGTGATAACAGCCTGGGATACGAGGCTAGCTATGGTGGTTACCTAATGTAACCTGTTATGAACATGACATCTAACTTTATCAAAGTCTTTATGTAACTTAATCAAATCTAAAATTATATCACTTGAATAAATGTCACATTTCGGTGTATTCTGATATAAAATAGCATGGTTGACTAGATGTGAATGTTATCATGGTCTATACGTTTTACTTTCAGAAAAGGAGCTGTCTGTTCCGTAAGAATATGTAAACAAGAATTTTCTCAGTGAGCCGTTTAACCAACAAGTTGCCGTCTAACAACCAGGTTGATGTATAACTTTTTTATTTTCAAATTTATTATTTATTTTCTGATAAGTAATTACAAGATGTCATCCATCACCTATACAATGCGGCCAAACATCTGGTGTTACGTGTTAGAACAATACACAGGTAAAACAAATACAGGTAAAACAAACCTACGGAGGTAACACTGATTGATAAGGCTCGAGTCACCTAATGACACCTCACATCAATTTTAAATTCATGAATGATGAATTTGACATTTACATAGCAGTCGGGATAGTGTGGGAAAGTGTCTCCCAGTCAGGTTTATTTTTGTTTTTAATTAATTTTCTCTAATCAGTCAACCATGCTTCTGTTTTGTCACCCTGAAATGTTTTAAACCTACATAGATTAGGAAGGAAAGAGCCTGCGGCATTCCTTTAGTGAATGGTTAGATACCCTTGATGCTGCTGGTAATGACTGGTACCCATACACTGTACAGTCACACTAACTATCTGTCTGCCGTTTCTACCTTATTTAACTGGTTACAAGGTAATTATATAAAGATAAAGAGGATTAGAAGATATAATCACTTAATCACAGCCTGGTTGTCTCCCCTAGTAAACAAGATTGATGTAATAGCGTCACATACTTGCCAACTTTTCAAAATTCTCATGGGTGAGGTACCATTTGACAGGTCTACAAATGTTTAAAATATATTTTCAGTGATCCAATCCAGCAAAAAATTAGTGTCAAATGACATAGTTTCAGTTTGTTAACCACATTTGAGCAAAAAAGAAAACTACGGAATTCCGTTGATGTCAAAAGTAAAAATAATGGTGAAAAATTTAATAAAAAAAGACTTTGATTATCAAGTCTGATCTCCCATATTGCATAAATTCTTGAAATTTTCAACATTCCAGATTATCTTTGATTGACCATGTTTTGCTGAAGCTGCTTTACATACATGTATCACATACATATTAGTACACACATACATATCATCACAAGTAAAAAAGCTTACCCCTCTCATACTACATGTACCTCACCTGTGATACCTGGGGTCCTCTTATAGTGACCCCTAGGGACCTCTGGTGGGAAAACCTGGGGTCCTCTAAACTCCTCAAAAATAATACCTAACTCATAACTTCCTGCAAATATTTTACTTCCTGCAAATATTATGAAAAATTCATATACCCTTCCATATGATGCCAAATTTCATGAACCCCTCCATATCTTGCCAAAGTTTATAAAATCCTCTTTAATATCCAAGTTCATCAACTCTTCCTTATAATGCCAAAGTCTGTAAATTTGTCCTTCTATTGTAAACAAAACACTAGTACAATGACCTAGTTTCTGGACATTTTGGTACAATTTATACACATTAAAAATGGTACATTAACTTTCCAATCTTTATTAAACATCAGTAAAATATAGGAAGCTTTGAATAAATTAATGTTATTTCTATACGCTAGCTGACTGTCATAGCCAGTAGGTCCTATAGGTAACATGCTGATCAAAGCAATCCTTACACAAACAACATAATGGAATGAATTTTATTAATCTTAAACAGTTTACAAAGGTCCTATCACTTTGTTCTTCCGACTTATATTTTACTGAGTGTGATACACCTTGTTGTGTATTTGTGCTTTGAATTACCGTGCGATACCTGTGTGTGAACTACGCTACATAAACTTCCCCACTTTTTGTCCGATTTGTAAATGTACCAGTAGTTAAGAGCTGGCAAGCCAGGAAAAGGCTGCTTGTAGGAATTAGACAGCAATCAGAAACAGGTGTTCATTGAAACAATATTAGATGTGAAAAACAATTAAGGTACACTCATGAACAGATGGAAATCTAAGTGATGTTTTGGCATACGGCAGCCATCTTCCCAGGAAGCACCAGCTCAATGGCATGCTGCAAATAATTCCCAAGTTTTTACAGAGAAATGGCAAACATTCTCCCATGTCCTACCAAAAGGTATTGCCCTGGTTTACTACAATATTCTCCCATGTCCTACCAATACGTATTGCCCTGGTTTAGCACAATATTCTCAATATCCTTCTAGGTAATGCCCTGATTAATACATATATTGCTTTGGTCAGCACATTGGTAAGCTCAAAGTTTTGTACATGTATTTCAACCTATAAAACATGTCTCATCCGTAAGAAATAACCTGCTCCTATATTTTGTAAAATGAGCTAAAGCATACAAAAGAATATGTTGCTCATATACCTTGGAATATACCTATGTATGTATGTATGTAGCGTGTCACTGTGCGTCTTTATTATTCCTTTTTAAAGGAAAAAAAGTTTTATTTCACAATTTTTAGAATGATTTATTACATTTGAATGCAAAGTACAAAAAAAATATTTTTTGTTGAAAAAATGTTTTGCAAGAAATCGATTAGTCTGATGACAAGTACCTGTACATAAGGGTATTAAAAACAATTAAAAAATTGCATATCATATTCTTTTGAAACTATTGCTTAAAATTTGTGAGATTCCGTACAGGAAGTGAGCAGAATAACTGGTTACTTGATTATGTAACATTGTAGAATTTCTTTTTAACATTTCACAGGCTTTCACACATTGGGTACGGATACAAAAGAGCCTCGCCTTCGTGTGCGAGAGAAATTCTTAATTTTCAAATAGTTAGCTTGCACATGTCCTTGTTCTGCTTCATTAGCTAGTTGGTATATACCAAGTGATGTAGCGGACATAACTCAGGTCTGTGGGCATGCATCCTTGATAGGGTATCGGCCTGGTTATACATATGTTTTGTGTACCCAAAACTACAGATATGCACACCAAGCAAATGATGCACATTACTGTCTGTTAAAATTGAACATTACAAATGCTGTCTCGTCCAGATCAACGAATCTTGATAAACCAAGAATTACACATTGTTATGCTGTTAATTGAAGACATTTATTGACAAAAGTTCTGCGGAAATCGTATGAATATTTATCTAAATTGACAAGCTCTGTACTTAAGAACAAAGCTCTTGCTATTTCTTTACAGGTCATCCCTGCCACACAAACTAAGACGAGATTACTTCAGTCACACCGACACTGTATCTCTGTTTCTGAAAAAGCTTAAAACCCCTTTCCCCGAGACTGTGGAGCTATTCTCAAAGTTGCAGATAATTAAACAATGGAGTATCATGGCTAACAGTGGTAGAATTTTATGTAGAATGACAGCCAATCCAATCAAAGCAGCCATCTTAGAAATCTAATTAAAGCACGCTTAAAATCACTGGCAACACGATCATTACATGCCAAAGAGTATAACCTGTTTCAATCATTCATTACCATAGGTGACACTTCACTGATTTACGCACAAACACATACAATGCACATGCATGTATGTTCCCCGACCTGATCGGCTGCTCTAATCAGCATTGTGTAAGATAATGTCAAGAGATTTTTCTGTTGACACTTACTGAACCTGAAACAATTCCCTGATCCTGTTCACGGTTGCCAGCTAACATCATTTACTGAACCTGAAACAATTCCCTGATCCTGTTCACGGTTGCCAGCTAACATCATTTACTGAACACCAAGCAGAGTTGCTGTAACTGGTATTTTACGGATGTTAAAACCCTAATGTCTTCTTCTTTTCAGTAAATGCAAAAGTAAATAATTCTAAATATAATCATTGCAATACTTTTATATAAATATTTAAGATTTATATAATTTTAATATTAATTTGTATTTTGAGTATAAAAGCTTTTGTTAATAGAAAGGGACTATTGAAAGACTATTCTCAGAAAAGATTTAGAATGATTTGTATTAATTTTTTTACATAATTAAGAAAAAATCAAAACAGACCATGAATCATTAAGGTTGTTGATAAAGAAAATAAAGTTGGACTAATGTGTTCATTATATTCAAATTTAAAATAAAGATGCTTTGTTTGTTGACCAAAGGAAGTAAAAAGGTAATATGTTCAAATGTCAGGAGGTGTAACATTGAAGTTGAAATACAATATTTACAGCTCATATATTTTAATCATTTGAAATTTCCTTCTGCTTTCCCTATAAACCTTAGTTGTAGATACCATCTTTACCTGGGGAGCATAACTTTACCTGGTCATCCTATATTCACAAGCAGGTCTTATTTTACCTGGAATTATAATTTACCTGGAGGTCCTACTTTTACTGCTAGCTCTCCAGTTTATTTGGCACTATAACATTACCTGAAATAATAAGTTTATTCGGAAAACCTGTTTTTACCTGTAGATCCTATTTACCTGGAATCATCCCTTTACCTGCAGATCCTAATTTTACTTGTAGAACTCACATTTACCTGGAGTCATAGCCTTACCTGGATAGCCTATTTTTACAAGCAGATTTTATTTTACCCAAGGTCGTAACTTTACCTTGAGATTCTGATTTTATCAGCAGATCCTGCTTTACGTCGGAATCCTTACTTGGGGAACTCTTTTCTACCCTGAGATCACCTGTTTACCTTCGGTTCATTGCTATATTTACCTACAATATGATAATGTATTTATCAGAGGAAGCCACTGTACTATAAATGTACTCTGAGTTCTAATGATATTCTGCCTTGACAAACGAGCCTTTCATATCATGCTAATTACCTGTCATCTCCCTAATGAGATTCATGATAAGAAATAAATGACACAATCTGGGGCACCAACACTTTAAATTCAAATATTGTTGATACATTAAAATACATATTTGTACCATAAAGTAAGTAGGACACTTTGCCACACACTATTGTTCCTATGTGCCTAACAATACTGCCACAGGACAGGTCTGTTGGGCCCCAAGGAACCGAAGACAACAGTTAAATTTTCATCACCCATATAGAGGCCCAATCTGAAACTGTTTGTAGCAATTTAGCAGTTGAATTTGTAATTAGACACATGAAGTGTCAGAGTGTAATGGCGTGAAGCGTGGGAACTGTTCCTCTTTACCGCAGGTACATACAACAGCAGGCAGAAACACTGGTGTCACTCTAATGGGCACACATTACCTGTGCGCACCTCAACAAATCATATGTGAACTTCTGATGGACAGAACAGAGAAAAATGATACCTTACACATTATAATGTCATAAACGTACATCTGCTTACATGTACATGTTGGAGTTTGGTATCCACAGCCTTTCATCATCCAACGTTCCCAGATTTTTACATTGTATTCATTCCCAAATTGATAATTTTTACATGAAATATCAGTTTTATACTTCCGTGTGAAAAGCAAGAAAATATCACCTGGGTGATTCAGCCCTATATGTAATGTATAGAATTGTTTTTTCTTTACTTGATCCAATGGGTAGCAGGTTGAACCCCCCTTGACCTCAACATGTTGAATATTTGTTTAGTTTTTCAAACCTGCACTGTCTATGTTATAATAATATAGGAATAGAATTCTCAGGGATGATCTTCACCAAGGTAAATAGCATACTACAACACTTAACCTATCAAATCCTGTACACAAACAAGCACTGGAAATACCTACAACGTCAGAGATTACCCCACAAACCTGAGTGCTATTTATGTCAGGTTTATAAGTTGTTTATGTGGAGACCGAAATCAGTTCAGATTCTATCTAACCACTAGGTTTCATGAAAAAAGATGTATCCAATAAAACAATCACGTCTATCAGTAGAAAAAGATTATATTATTACAATTCCCCTCAGTCGGCCCTGGGGTCCTAACAGAGTGTTTTATTGGGACATTTCTCTATCTTGTCTAATACTGGGCAGTCCTATTCCAGCAGTGCAAACCATTGTACGACCATTACATACAGTTGAAGTTTTGCACAAACAAAAAAAACAAATTTAATTGTTTTATTTTTGGAATCATTAGTTATTGTTGCAATTAAAATTATGCCCTTAAAGTGCATCAGGCTTGAGACTAGCACCATTTAGAGAGAAAGTATTGCTCCTAGCAACTGGCACCAAGAGAAATCTTACTTCTCATGACTGGCACAATTTAGACAGAAACCTTTGCTCCTAATAAATAACAACATTT
Source organism: Chlamys rubida (assembly GCA_032359455.1). Lineage (NCBI taxonomy): Eukaryota > Metazoa > Mollusca > Bivalvia > Pectinida > Pectinidae > Chlamys > Chlamys rubida. The sequence continues at coordinate 1,658 of JAUMHH010025360.1, read as the reverse complement.
TTAGAGAATCTTAGACAGAAACTCTTTACAGCTGGGACACAGCAGAGGTCCAAATCTTCCCACTAAAAATCTTCTTATTAGTGAGAGAACAACATGAGTGGACATTGGAGTTTCTTTGGAGTACAACATGAGAGGACATCAACAGTTCTATGATGTCGAAGGCATTCATGGAAATGTTCTTCAATAAAATTAAGGATAAGTAATGTATTTCCTTACCAAGCCAATATTGACAAGGAAATATGAAGGGTCCTACGTTGACATTAAGATCATCCCAAAACAACAATTATTCAGATTATAGAAATAAAAACATGCATGTTTACTTTGCATGTTTCTTCTAATCTGCTGATTGAGAAATAAGTAAACTTTCTTACTTGCATTCCCCAGGAGTGTCACATGATCCATGACTACAGCCGGTGCGGCATATGGCTAAAAAAGAAGACGGAAATCACATCACAAACATTTACACAAACACAAATCTCTGAACAAATATCACTGACCCCCTAATGATAAGGTAACCCAAGTCTGTCTTTGATACGGGCCTTCAAGGTCAAAGCTCATTCAATGTCAATAAGGAGTTCAGAGGAGTAATACTCTTCATACATTTAATAATACTAAATAATCATTGGGTTTTACTGTGGTGTGAACTACACTAATGACTGTTATACCATAAAAACAAGTGGTAGACTTCAGTAAGCTTCAGTTCCTCGCTCCATACATAACAGGTGTGTCTACCTACAAATTTTTCTTGAGTGCAAAATATACAACTCACCAATAATCCTTGATGTTCACTAAATGTTTTCTTATGACGATATCCAATTTTCTAACTATTAAAAAATATGCATTGTTGAAGTTCTTATGACAATATGCAATTTTCAAACTATTCAAAAATATACGTTGTTGAAGCTCGGAAAATATGTATGTTAAGTTCAATTTTGATTTTAAAAAATCTACTTTCATACAAATGTAGGTACACCAGTTAGTGGAATCAAAAACAAGGAACTCTTTGTTGTGGGTCTAGCAGGAACAGGTGTGAGCCTCTTCTGCAATGCTTACCTATCACTATTATAGTCAATAGTTAAATCACAGACACCCTTTAATTGAATGCTTTGTCATATATAACTCGATCTACATAGATAATGGCAAACTTTAACACTCTGATAGAGAGATCAATTGGCAAATGCAAAGATATAGAAATTCTATATGCAGCATTTTATCATAAGTGTATTCAAATTGAGTTTGATATAAACATCTTGATTTTCAAATCAGGCATATTGAGTGCACCTGGCCATTCTATGTTCATACAGCATTACAAGTGCTGACTAGTTTTCTGTCTTATTAACTGATGGTCTTTTGACAAAAAAGTTAAAGCCTACTTCATTTAAACACGACTGAAAAAGAAGTGATTAATTTTTGAGAAAAAAATGGATTGTAATTCAATCTAAAATGAACATTATAGCTGCTATACTTGGAGGGGTCCTTACACTGTGGAGCTATACCTTCCACTGTGGAGCTATACCTTATACTGTGGAGCTATACCTTACACTGTGGAGCTATACCTTATACTGTGGAGCTATACCTTACACTGTGGAGCTATACCTTACACTGTGGAGCTATACCTTATACTGTGGAGCTATACCTTACACTGTGGAGCTATACCT
>JAUMHH010025338.1:0-10542 GCA_032359455.1 Chlamys rubida | reverse complement strand
GCCTGTGACCAACCCTTGTTTCAAGCATTTGGTGTATGCTTGGCAAGGGGATACCCAAACCTGGGTTGTAAATAGTTGTGTCTTCAGGGTGAAGACTTAGAAAAAGGAGGGAGGAATGTAGCAGAACTGGACTGGGTCGATCGTCAGCAACCAGATAGCTCAATTGGTAAAGCGTCCATCTAGAGTTCGGAGGGTCCCGGGGTCGAATCCCAGTCTGGCGGTGCATTATTTCCTCTCCTGTTACAGTGGTGCCTGTGACCAACCCTTGTTTCAAGCATTTGGTGTATACTTGGCAAGGGGATACCCATCAAACCTGGGTTGACGGTAGCTATAGGCGATGCGGGACTTGGGCATGTGAGCGTGTGGGGATTGTGCCCTAGGCCCGACTTGTCCTATTACACAAGTAAAATATCATACTTCTATTTGCACTATTATACACACAGTTTAGTTATATATATGAACGAAAAGACATAATGTATAATTTAATGTTTTGTTTACGAGATGATTGAAAATATAAATATTTAATGTTGTGATATTACATGTAGTAAAAAACTGAGCAGAAGAAATAATTTACACTCATATTTATTATTGTGGAATAACATGTTGTGTATGTCACTGCATCGTTATACCGTTATAAATTAGAGAATGAGTCGAGATATTCAATATTAATATTTAATCATTTCATACCCAGCGCGTGGTTTTCATGCCTTGCACCCTTGCTGGCTTCAATGAAATACAGGCTGTGTTTTACCTGGCTATGATTGTACAGCCTGATGGAGCAGATACTCCTACACAGCCCTGAGGCCGCCATGTTTCTCCAGTAATGCATGGTGTAAGGAATTAAACCCCCTCCATTTCCGGGATGTAATCAAGCATTGCGACACATTGCATCCTGACACAGGTTTTACATGGGTGGCTGGTAGGCCTACGTCGGAGATGAATGCCAGAGCTTGGGTGGCTGGTAGGCCTACGTTGGAAATGAATGCCAGAGCTGGAGTCGGTTCTGAGGACATGAATACTGTTTTATTACTAGAGGCTAGCTATAGGGACATTGATTTTTTTGTAACACTCTTGTGATAAGGGGTACCATCAGCCATCTGAAATCATTGTGGGTATTTCTATAGAGCCCTTGCCATTTCTATGTAGAAAACATGTATTTGAGATGTTATGAACCTGAGTGTAGCAGGTAAACCCTTTGTTTTATTTAATGGTAAAAATGATCAATAATGTACTGTACAGGTAGTCATAACAAAACCCTGATTTATGTAACTCTACAGGAAACATGTTTCATGTAGATCTGGACTATATTTTCGGGTGAAATAATAATACAACATGTGTGAATATTTAAAAAAATACAATTCTGCCTGAAATACAAAGTAAAGGAAGTGCTCAAAAGGAGCGAGTGTTTGGAAAATCTTAGCTATATGCTTGTGATGGATAAAATGTTTGTCACTTCACTTAAGGGTGTATGCTATCATCCATGACTTGCAGCTCCTTTCAAAAACCGTTCCATACTAAAAACTTCAATGCATTTTGAAAAGTTACACAAGCAGTCATACAGTGGTAACACTAGGCAGATACTGAACTTCAGTGTATAATGCTGATTATGAAAAAAAAATAAAGAAAGATAACTCTAACAGAAAACATGGTTATGACATGTAAGATGGCCTGTGGCCTTAAATACCCTTCTCCTGAGGCACTTGTAAAATATCTTCTTACATTATTTGGTCATAGACACAATCTTGCATGGACAACTTGTTCTTAAGTTTTAGTCCAATTTCCTGTATACTTGGTTGGTTAACCAACATCTTATGTAGTTGTCTAGCTTATATACTAATACAAGGATTATTTACACAGTTATTGCCCCTTTTAGGCTTCAACGCCGTCATATGTAGTTGTTCGTGTCTTATTAATATAATCTGGCCTGTTTCTATAACACATTGACCTGCATCCATATTGATGAGAGTTCAAATTTGATTTGTCTTTATACAGTCCTAATTCAATTAAAATTATAAAAAATGGAGATCGTAGATGTACAGAATACAGGCAATCAGACAGAAAATGATATATCAATTGTTTCTTTTGTAAGTATAATCACTTATCCAATAGTTAAACAACACTACTATTTTTACAGTTTTAATATAGCATTTAAGTAATAAGTTCACTAATGCGTCAACTGGGACTGTGATGTACGTTATTCAGTTTATTACGACTAAGTCCAGAGTGAACATACCTTGTAGAGGATAGAGTTTTCTCCTATGAGTGCATTCTTTTTATCAATGAAAGGCAATTATTGAATTATTACAGTCAGAATGATTATAAAAGTAATGACGTAGTTTTCAACTTCTATGCTAAAGTACAACACTATTATATAAATGTGAAAATGTCTCTTCAAGCATACAGTTATGGAATACTAGCATATTGATTGGAAATTAGTAAAACTACCATTCATTAGCTATGAATTCATTATGAACGTCATCACAGTCATGATATCAATAAAACCTTGTTCAATTGGTTGGAAGTAAACTCTGAGGTAGCTAGATAGTACGTGCATTCTATCATTGTAATTAAAACAGTCAACACAGAGAATCGCGATGGCAGTACACCTTTATCATGGGTTACCTATGCCTTTCCCAGAGTCATGACTGGCCTGGGTATTCAATAAATGAGGTCCTTTTCAGATTAACTGGAGTCTTTTTGTATTGTTTGAATATATATACATAGTGAAAAATTCATAGGGTCCTTTGGAATTTTCTTTACTTAAAAATGATAGGTGTATATGCCATTGAAGCTTTCAAAAATGGCAAAATACAATTATATATGTCTTTGTAGGAATTCAGAAGATACAGTAATGTTTTATAAGTTTTTAGAAAAGCATCAATTTTTGTTAGGGGAAACCATTCATATTTGGCTGTGAAATTCACAAAACCAAAATCACTAGATGTGTATTTGAAATGATCGTGATGTAATTTGTTCATCATTAAAGTGCGATAACATGTACACACGACCTGTGATAACACCGACCCGTGTATACACAACACACCACCGACCCTACCACTCCACAATTGATCATTTCACATCAATTGATACCCTATAGTCCTATCTTGACATGAAAGTGTTTGTGTACATAGTGCTGTACAATTTAGTGATTAGCCTTATAAGGTTCATATAAGACATGTTGCTGGTTTGTATAAGTATGCACGGCCATCGTCACGTAGGTGTATGCATATAAAATGAACGGTCACACCGTATGTGTCCTTATCCCTATGTATCTGCCCCAGCATCAGGTCCGTGTTATGGATTGTTTTGCGGCTTTGATGGCATATAAATAGGTAAACGACACCAAACACTTGCTAGGTGGCTTTGTTAGCTTCCGTTACAGCCTGATCGATGTAAAACTGGCACTAAAGCTAGTCGATGTGTCCCGTACGCTATTTAGTTTTATCTTGCAGAGTTTTTGCTCTGAGCCAATCTGGACCATGTGATAACACGGTATACTTGTAGTACTACTACAAACAGGTGCTAGTGGCTATATACCTGGACAAACGTACCTGTACATTTTTGAACAGGTAAATACAGGTATTTTACAGACTTGTACTGTGCTGAGTAGTATGTGTTAAAGATTATAGTGGCAGCTTTGATATTCATCTGTGCATAACTCCACTCCTGTATTGTATATTTGGAAATAACATGTTATACCTGTGATATATATATGACATTTATGACTGTTACACCTGCAACGTGCAGGTAATTGTTTTCAAGTGCTGACTTTGGATTTCTTACATGAGAATAAATCAATCTTGACAACTACAACGAACTACAGTATGTATATATATCTGTAAAAAAAATAAAACTATTGTGACATAACGTGGCACTTCAGGAGCATACCTGAAACATGTTTCAAACAACGAGAAGCACCTGTCACTTTTAAATAAGATTTTAGTATGGACTCCAGACATCATACACTGTTGGAGGCCAGGTAATGTACACAGGTATAGGTGAAGGGGTGGAGTTACCTGGAAATATTACACCTGTATACCGTTAACTACAATGGCTTTGAAGAGACGACATGAAGTGAGAACATTTAAACCATATCTCTGTGTATATTTGTTTGTACACGCCCGAGTGGTTCCTTCATGTACATCGATGTAAACCTTCGCTTCCTTCGGGATATAAAACAGTTCCATGTAAGTGGGATTACATGGCATGTCACGTCTGTAGTGTAAAGGGTCCTCGGTACAGACAATATACCCCGTCACACTATTGTTGTGTACAGGACTCGACGAATAACAGACAGTGTTTATAGTCCGACTTTTACTTCAATGAGAATTCATTTGATATTTCAACACAAGATTGAGACACTTGATCACCTTTGGAATTTAATTTGTGTCGCCCGTCAATACAGTCGGAGTTTAAAGGTGTATGCATGATTACTAGTGTGAGCATTCTGTGATATATCACCCATACACCTGAAGTCTGTAAACCGTTAACATACACACATGTACATTGACTAATGATTTCGGACAATTCTGTCGGGATAATAATTCAACTTTAAGTGTGATAAGGTATGAATATGTAGTTGTTGAATGCTCCAATACATACAACAGAAGTTTATGGCATTCCCGTTTCTGTGAACGCAGAGAAAGGAGGTATAATATTGGTGTTATGAATAGATTTCAATAACTTCGAAGGGTTAACAATCCGGCTTTATATGTACAAGTCTACTCTTTTCAATCATGATATTATTTACTTCACAATATGACAGAAGAAATGGTTTTCTCCTTGCTATAGCTGTGTTTTCTAAAGACCAAAATCACTTGGCTTGACCCTGTTGTCCCCAAAAGGAACTTTTTAAAATGTGCTTGTTGAGAATAAGAAAGAGATTTTGAGACCGGTGGCGTGGATTTAATTGGTTTTGCAGTCAAGTACTCGATACAGGCTTATCTAGGCCCACATTGGATCTCCACTAATGCCTGCCTCAGGATGGTCTAGATCTTCAGCTTGTTGACTAAGAACTGATAATGGCCGGGAGATTTTGTCGTGGCTACCAAATGTGATATTAAGATGGTGACACGTATTGACGACCTAGAGAGAACTCCTGGGTTGCAAACTTCTGACAGCATGGTTGTATACATTCTGGCATGAAAACTCATGAAAAATTGATCGAGGCACTTACATGCCTGTTGTAACTAGATCGAGGCGTATCTGCATAATACATATGCTGGTAGGAGGTTAATCATATAGTCCATAAAATTTTAAATATTGATATCAGTGGAAACTTGTAGATTTGTTTAAGTGTTGAAGATTGGAATACTGTGATAGTGGCATCCCAGTGATTGTTGTTAATTCTAGCTGGCTTACTGACCAGATGAAACACTTGGGAAGCGACTATGACTTGAGGTAATTGTGATTGTGTGATAGTTATCATATGTCCAAGAAATGAGGTACCAGTCTGATGACAGACAACAGCCAATGTCTGGAGGCAGACCTGACTACAACCAACCAGATTTGAGGGACCCCCCTGTTTATAACCCAGGGCCCCCTAGGGGACAACAGGGGTACCATCACCCTGGAGATGTTCGTCAACAATATTACGATCTGAAAGCAAGTAATGGACAGGACAGAACACCAAATCGAGGACAGGAATATAGAGGTTCACCACGGTATGATAGGGAGGGAAATATACCACAAATAGGGGATGTTCCCAGAAGGGGAGATAATCCATATGATAACTTTAACAGAGGAAGTAATCAGTCTCGTGACTTACCTAACATAGACCCACGGTACAGGAGAACCCCACAACCACAGGAACAGCAGAACTCTGACCAGAGAAATGTTCGAAGGCAGGAGCCGTATTATGATCAACAACAGAGGTCCCAAGGTGCTAATTCTCACAGACAAGACACTGATCGGCAGAGATATCCAGACAAAGTTAACACTCACAGAGGTTCAGACAACTATGGACCCCCACCCCCTCATGGGCCTGTGCCCCCCAATAGACCGCCCCCGCCACCACGTGATCCACACTACCTAGACAGTCCAGCACGTGGCACACCAAGGCTTTCTCAACCCTACCCAAATAAGGACCGCAGAAATCGTGATCCATTTGGCTCGGATCCTTACTATGAAGAGCCAGCCTCACAACAATATAGAGCCCCACCGGCTCCAACTAATCCTCAGTACAGTGATAGGTCGCATCCCCCACCCAGGCGGCTGGACAATAACAATGGCTTAAGACCGTACAGTGAGCAATTCCCTAACAGAGGGGTGGGTGGGTTGCACCAAAACGAGGGACGGCGGAGCGAGTCCCAGATTATAGGAAATAGAGCTGGAAAATCGTACTCGAAAGAAAACTCAGCTGTGCAATATGTCATGAGGAGTAATTCTAGGACAAGAAGTTCTATTAGGGGGTCAGGGGTCACACGGCCAGCTAATGCAGCAGTTCAACCTCCTCAGGGAAGACCAGAGGTCAACCAAGGTCAGGCTAGGGTCAATCCAAGTCAAACTAATGACAATGGTAAAACTGGGGACTCTGGTAATGTTAAAGGAATAATGTCAGGTCAGAGGTCAGATTTAGAAAGAGAATCTTCACCGAAAAAAACGGTAGAATTTCAGGATGGAAATAAACAGACAAGTCGTGATCTTAAAATTGTGGAGCCATTAGAAACAACGAAAAAAGATTCAAATAAACCAAAGGTGGAAAGTATTGGTAGTAAGACCGGTTACGATTTCCCTGATGTGGATGATTTGGACGATGTTGATCTAGAGGATGTGGAGGGTATTTATGAGGAAAAGGATATATATATGTGTTACTTAAAGACTGAGCAAGGAGCTCTGGTAGGGCCACTCCGCTTTGACATCGAAGACATCAGTATAGGGCTTCCAAAACCAGACACAGAATCAGCAGACACACAGGAAGGTATACATGTTTTGTGATTCTTTAAAACAGTTGAAAAATGTTCATGTACATGTATATAGTTGTACAATGAAACCTCTAAAAAATGCCCATTGTTTTATATGTCTCTTTACTTATAATACCGCAACATATGTCAAGACCTTTTTCCCCTCTATCTTTACATTGCCCGACTCCCTTGTAATGCCACTATTAACCTTGATGACAAATGGTGGCAGTATAACAAGGTTTTATTTTTTCCTACAACTTAATCATGGTGCTCCTCTTCATGTTCCCAATCATAAAAAAAATTCTGTGATCAAAAACATATTTCAAATTTGATGAGATCGATGAGAACCTTTCATGAAGCCATGCAGTGATTACAGAATAGCAGGTGAAACAGTATATACCTGTCAATATTTAAATGAATTGTTTGTGGGGAACATAGTTGCTTTCTAGACAGATGGTAGACAAATGTTAGCTTGGTAGAGTTGAATTAGATCTTAGTTAAACAGAAAGTACAATCACTTGTCTGGTACGCAGTTCTCGGCCACATGTACAGGACAATATTGATTGCATTCTTGAATAATCATTAAATGAAACAGGAGATATATTTGTTTAAAACTCATGATGGAACACATGAGGTTACATCAAAATTGTATAGGGACACAATCTGTCACATAATTCAAAAAAGTTAGCTCGTTCTTACATCAAAATTGTATAGGGATACAATCTGTCACATAAATTAGCTCGTTCTTTGAGTAGACATTTTAACACCCAATAAAGGTAATAATGGGTAAGCATCATGCCTATCCCTCTGACTGAATGTATCATGCCAATGTAGTGGAGACAAATGTCGTGGTACAGTTGTGACAGCTGACTAACCTACTGGACACACTGTTGCTGAATGAGTTAGCTGTCAGCTGTATTTGGACCACAATACTATTGTATTCTTTGCTTGATACTTTAGAAACTGTGGTGCTGTTTTTGAAAGTCCAAAAATGAAATTGGTTTTGAATATTGTTTGTGACAGTGTACAAAATAAGCGTAGCGTATATACCTGTAGATATGTATGAGGGCCAATAAAACAGTTTACTGGTTTGTAGAGAGACAATGATTTAACTGTAACAGGAAAGAGAGTAGTGTGGGCTTCCACAGACAAACTGGAGATTGAACCTACGACCCCCAGCTGTCCAGTCCAGTGCTTTACCAATTCAGCTTAAGGGAAATTCCTAGTCTAGCTCAAAGCTAAAAGGCGACTTTAATCCTATTAAAACAATTAAATCTGTCTCATAACATGCATGTACAAAAAACTTTAAAAAAAAATAGATGATTTTGTAGAAAAACTTGGGAGTGTTGTCATGGAAACAGTAAAACAGCTGATTTGTGGCTTTACAGGAACACACATAATTTACATGTTCAAATGTCTTTCAAGATGATCAGAGTAGAACTTGGGAGGTGTTGTCAGGTAGGAAGTATGTGTTGTTAGGTAGTGATGGTCACCAATAACAGGCCTGATCTCCAAGGGTCTCGTTGTACGATGACAGACCCCAAGTGTACTCACTCGTGGGGGAATACAAACAGTGAACATGACCCCGTGGTTCAGATCTCATTACAAATATAACGCCCTATAAAATATTTGTTTTACCATCAGACTCGTATCAAAGTTTTAAGATCAATACATTAAGGTGTAGATGTGATATATATGTAATGTATTGGTAGAAAAGGTAGAAAATCTCTTCTCAACCCGAGTATTAGAAGATATTTGTTTAAAACTCTGCCTCAAAGACAAAGTTTTATTATCAATATATTGGGTAGGAAATCTCTTCTTAACCAAAGTTTGATGAATAATCTTAAGTAACTAAAGTGATTATTTGTCTGTTTGTATTGGTTAGTATCTATCGTAGAACCAATGTTTACTTAACATTGTGGTAATTCGTGACCACTCGCTGCCAATAAAATAACCGTTCAGTTAAATACATGGCCTTTTGTCTGGTGCTAGACTGCCCCTTTACATCATTCTTGCTTCTTTTTTGCATTAATAGCAGCTATTGACATTTCAGGGCCATATATACTTACTCAAAATGCATTTAGAACTTTTCAAAAGAGTGAAATTGAAATTTTGCCAAGATTTTTTTTTTTTTTTTTTTTTATATTAAATGTGTGCGATGGTGCATTTTGAACAATAAGGTCTAATTCACACGAAACATAGAAAGTTGACAACATGTGTAATGGCCTGTGCATGCACTGCCTTATAATTATAACAACAAAACACCATATATCAGGTTAAGGTAGAAAGTCACAGGGCTCTGTTGTATCTCCAACAAAAAAGAGTTCCAATTTATTTGGCATTTTTCTGGTGTAGTTGTATGTGTATGAATACCAGGTATATATGAAAAGGAAATAACATAGAGGACTTTGTATGGTTTTGGTTCAAAAGCTTAATGGAACTTTCAGATCAGTCTGTTTCTTTAATTTGAATACTTTCCCAATACTATTGTGATAATATTTATTTACATTTTTACTTATGGCTGTTATGGTAACTAGCTAAAATTTGCATATGATAAAGGCACTAACCCAAGTGGAAAGAAAAAGAAACTGGAGTTCTTGAGAAGACTAGTAATAACAATTGAAGTAAATTGACTGTACTCTATTTCTCTGTAATTAAATACACATCCATCAACATACATTAGGGCACTAGTACACAGATAAACATAACTGCCAAACACTTTCCAAACTTCGACCTACCTGGGTCAGGTATATAATGACACCTATTGTTGGTCGTTAATCACCTAGTCCCTCTATCACCCCCAACATAGTACCACAACTTCAAATAGAGATAAAATTCTAAACACGTCAGTATGTGTATTCACAACTACTCAGATCTCTAGATGTGATTATGAAAACCATCCATTAAGAAGTTCAAATTGACTCGGTGAAAACTGATTATAGTTATCAATTGAAGACATCCCTGAATATCGAAGTTTAAAAATATTTCAGAGAAAAACCTCAAGTTTCAACAAGCTTAAGTTACATGTTACTGAAAGAACATTATAATTATCTCTAACAGAGTCGCCCCATTATGTCTTCTGTTCTGTGTATTGGTCAGTTCGTGTCTTTATGATTAGACAAGAACTTCAAGTATACATTGTTCCAGTCGCAGACTTGAAATTTTTGAACTATGCATGTACAATGCATTTGAATTAACTGCTTCCTGATTTTTGGAAAAAGATTGATTAAAGTGATGCTGACTCTTCTTTTTAAGATTATAAATACCCGGTACATAGCATAAAGTAGTGTTGGAAATTGGTTTGTATCAAAGTCATAGATAGTGTTAATATGTGACAACTGTGTCAAGGTCATGGGTTGTAAAAGTTTATGGTAATGCAGAATGGAGTTGATTTTTCAAGGTCACAAGGTCGTGGATATTAATTCAAATGTCCCATACAGTGTCCCATATGTTGTCCTATACAATAATAATAATAATAATAATAATTTTAGGTTCTTATATATACCGCTTTATCACAACCTAGTTCATTGGTTGTCTCAAAGAGGTTCACAAATTATTATCCGTGGTTATAGGGCCTTTGCAACCAGCCAATATCATTCTCAACTCCCTGGGGAGCATACAGCCGGTGCTGCCATTTCGG